>VXAZ01007117.1:253146-464790 GCA_013399875.1 Gymnorhina tibicen | reverse complement strand
TTTGGTTTTTTTTTTTTTTTTTTTTTTTTTTCCTTTTTCCAGTGGCAAATCTTGCATACTTGAGACCCAGGCCATGCAATTCAATGATAGGAATCATGAGCTGAAGGTCCCCCCAGTGGGATAATGCTGAACTTAATGTAAATTCAGATCTTTGAAGATGGAGAACCAAAGACATTTTAAAGGTTTGGATCATTTACACTAAACTGGTGGATTATTCTTTAATATTGTATAAAGATACAAAATATAAAATGTGCTTAGAAATGCATGTTTTCTGTTAGAAGGAAAAGGTCTTTTAAAGTCAGGAGAGAACAGAGTCAGAAGCAATCAAACAGGAACAATTTTCTTATCAGCAGAAGGGAAAGGTTTGATTAGCTTTCTCTGCCTTCCCATTACTCCTTAGGTGCTGTGAAGTAAATCTACTGCTACCTTCTTCCTGTGCTTCCTTATTCCTCCCCGTGCCCCCAGTAAAGCAAGTACTTCTCTCTGTGCTGTGGAAAAGCACATCTAAATTCCCACTCTTTAGTTCCCTCCAGTTGTGTTCTCTCAGGCAATAAGTTACAAGGTGTGCTTGAAGTTTTGTGCTCTGTTGTCCAGGAGATGGTTCTCTAATGTGCCTTCTCTCATGGTTTTTAAGGTGTGAGCTCAAGGGCAGCCCTTCTCCCTGCAAGGCCATAAGTAACATTTACTCTTTTATTTAACTTATATAGTGACACCTGCAAAAATTTATCTTCCTAGAGGTACCTCTGTCTTGAAGTGAGTCAAAAAGTTTGTCTTTTGGAGAAGGAGACACCCTTGTGGTTGGTGGTGTTCGTGCCCTCCCACTGAACTGTGTATAAATTACTGGTTGTGACCCTGACAAGACTGATCTATCCCCTTTATTAATACAGTGCCAGGTATAATGGGCTCCCATCCATCAATAATAAACAAGATAATATTAAAAACATGCATGACATTATCACTGTCAGCGCTATCTAAACAATGTGAACGTGGAAACATTTCAGCAAAAACAGAATTCTTCAAATATGATTGGTAAAATATGACATAGCACCCAAAAATGTGCTAAAGCACTACCTTTTTAAGGAACAACACCTCTCCTTTCAATGCTGTGTTGGTGTTTAGCAGAGACTAACAGATCATGAATTACGTGATGACAGTGGAAATTAGGATGAGCTCATCTCCATTTTCTGTGATTGTGAACAAAGCTGGCTAAGTCCACACTGTTGTGCAGTGTACCAGGGTATCTTAGCAAAGAAAACCCCTATTTAAGAAGGTACATTAAATAAGTCTGTGCTAAGTCCTGTAGTCAAGCTGATTTGTTCAGCATAAACATCACCTTAAAAGGACACCTTGGCTTGCTTCCGTAGGGTGAAGTGGCTTCAACTGAATAGGTAAACTTTTCAAGGTGAAACAAAAGCTGGGTGACAGTACAAACTTATGCAGAATATCTTTAGTGAAAGACTTTTTAGTTGTTGGTAAATAGAAATGTTACTTTTTTAGAGGAGCTGCATAATTTTAGTAGGAGTACTATGCTTATTGTGTTACATTTTAGTATTAAGTGTTTATTGGGGGATGCAAATGAAAGGTTTGATATATTTTTTTGCCTCATATTTAATAACGATTTTCTCAAAACCCATCCAGTTTCAGTTTTATAAATGTGTAGATACTAAGGGGGAAACGGTGATTTATTGGCTTAGATTAGAAATGTATAATACTTTTTTGTGGTTAAACTCTTCCCAGTTTCTAACCACTCCTACCTCAAACATGTAGTTTATCATTGTTGCATTCAGCTCTGACCAAAATTAGGCCACACAGGACTCTGATGATCACCGTATTGCTAAAATCATTCTAGTTATGATGGATTGTTCTTCTCTGCTTCCCAACAAACTTCTTGCATAGTTTTCAAACCAGCTTCCATGAGTCTCATCTTCTAGGTGGGAGGGGGAAATGTAGATTGATCTAATAGAGAGAGTCATTAAATGTGCTACTTCGTTCCTTTGGTTTCCAACTTCCTTGCCTTTATTATGGTTAGGGAACAGAGAGGGGTACTGAGTAGAAAATGTCAAAGGGAGGGTTTATTGTGTGAGGGGACTTTGTGGTAGTTATGTTCACCTGTTGGCATGTTATGGCAACCTGTGTCCCAGAGGCTGCTTAGGTTCAGTTGACAGGGAGAGATTTTAAACTGAAAGGAACTTTTACCACCACTCGAAAAGCTACAAAATAGAGTATTCTTTCATCTTGCTGACTTGTGAATATTTTTTATGAGCTGGACAACTTCATCCAGCTCTTGCATGACTGCCTTGAGAAGTTTTCTGTGTGGTCAGTAAATAAAAGTTAAGCAGTTGATGTCTGTGTGGTTTAGAGCAGGAGCTGGTGTTGGGACTAGTGTGACATTCAGTAGCAAAAAGCAGAGATTATTACTGAACACCTGAAGAGTAGAAGCCCAAGAAGCAGGGTAGATCATCATCTAACATCCAGCAACCTGATACCCTCTTAGCAGGGTGGAAAATGCTCTGACATTCATGAGCTTAAAGAAAAGACTTTTCACCTAATGAAAAATGTGTAAACTTGCAGCAGGCATGAAACGAACTTGACTGCTTTCCAGTTTTGTTTTGCGTGCCCATAACCCTCTGTGCCCACCTGGATTATTTTGTCAACAACTGAAAGGAAACTGCTGAAGTGAAACCAGAATATTTTCTGGTTCTTGTGGCTATGCTTCCCAGCCAGGCACCCACTGTTCTCTTACAAAAGTACTACAAGGATCCAATCAGGAAAGAAATTTACCTACAGGATTTTCACAATTAAGAAATAGAATTTATAATTTTTTTCTCTCAGAATAATTTCCCTTCGACACTTCAATACTATGATGTTTTGTTTAGTCTAATGTAGGTTTTTGGTAGTATCTAGTCTAAAAATGAATCTAATTAACAGATGAGTTTAGGAAATCCCGCCTGTAATTTGGCAACTAAATGAGTAGGGGATATCAGTATCTGACAAGCAAGTTCCACTTAAGGCTAATGTAACTATTACCTCATTAGTACAACTTTCCACTCTTCAAATAAAACCTTTATTGAATTTAAAATATGTATTTGAAGAATGACTAGCTGAGCTTATGTGAAATTGGCTTTGTGAAATTATGCTGCCTTTATTGATACTGACTAGCTTTATAAATGTTTATCTTAATTATGTTTTATTGTGATTAAAAAAGATTGCAGATACTCTGCCGTTTTGTAAAGTGAGCTGTTGGAGCTTTTTTTGTTCAAGAGGGGGGTAGGGTATGGAGAATAGTCCAGCTCCAGAGAGGAGGCCCCTCATAGGCCATATGAATCCACTTACATGTAAATTGCTTGTCTATATGAATTAAGGTGAAGGTTATGAAAGAACTGCATTTCTGTGTTTATTGTAGGATTTTTGACAGTCTCTTTCCTCTTTCAAGTAAATTTGGCTTAAGTCCACAGTCAGTACAGTTTTAAGTAAACTCCTCTTTTGTTACATTAACAAGGTTATAACATCACTGAGGCAGATTTCCAGCTGCATGAACTGAGGCCTGAGCATGCAGACTGAGGGGATAATTAAAACCTTAGGGTGAATGAGTTAAACTACCAACTAAAATTGGATAAAAGGCTGATTGGCCATAGCAACATAGTGCGTGTTTCTAAATATCTGTGAAATAAAGATAAATATTCGTGGTCTTTTAATTCCTTTTTAAATGCTCAGATTCAGATTATATTTTAGGGCATAACAAAAATCAAGAGAAAGTAAATAGAACGCCAAAGAATTATTTCCCAGATATTGTTTTATTTTAGTTATTAATTGAAAAACAGAATCCTTTTGAAGACTTCAGTGATTTTCTGACTTTCTTTACAATTCAGGAAGCATTTTTGTGTAGGAAGTATGAGCCTCACTGTGTGATACAGTATATCAGAATGGACTGGTCGGTGCTTTGTCAAAATTTGTCATATCTCTTTTTCCTTCCTCCTTTTTTTCATTATTGAGAGTGGAGTTACATACCTTTGGTGACCTTCAAGAAGATGACATAGAGTCAGGCAAGATGATACATTACCACAAAGTTAAAAAAACAAAATGGGTTGTAATGGCAGCTTGTACTGAACTAAATGAATTGTGAAGGCCCATTTGTTATTCATTAGGAGAAGCAGAGCAGATACTGTTCTGCCTTCATAGGGAGCCTTTAAACTTCAGGTCATTTTACACTAGTACCCTTGTGGCATGGACAGCATTTAATACATTTTTAACAGCTTTTACATTTCCATGGTTTGCAGCAGTGCTTGTTGAATCATTTCTCTAATGAAGGTGTTTTAAAGTAGTTTAGAGTTACTTTGGGGGAAAAAACCAGGAAAAAAAAGAAATAATTGGGTTGATGAAGTGACTTTATATACTAAAGAGCTAAGCAGGCAGAATGCATTGCTGTAAAGTAATGCATGCTGATTCCCCTGCTACAGAAGTATATCCCTGGGGAACTGTGCTTTTTTGTTGTTGTTGATTTTGTGTGGGGAGGCCTGTTTTTTAAAATGTAGGTAGAATTAAAGTTGTTTTTTTCACAGTGGTTGTTCCTTTGGGGAATGAAGGTCTGAAGATAGAAATTTAGGCATATTTTTGAGCTATTTCTGAGTTGCTCAGGAGTCTGATGGAGAACATTCAACATTTTAGCATTTTTTTGGGAAAGTGTGCATAATGTCTATCATAAGCATTGATGTGGGCTTGTGAGGAACCCACCATAAAATGAACGTGGAGTGGAGGTTAGAATTTTACTGATCAAAATAAATGTTAATTATTTCATTGCCTCTCACATGGTTCAGTGGTGCTGTGGAAAGTCAAAGCAGAAAGGTGGGTACCAATATGAAACACTCTGAGAATAATTTTTTCAAAAGTGCTGAGCAATTCTAACATTTTATTAACTTCAAGAATGATTTGTAACTCTAAAGAAAGGTTTAAGTACCCCAGCTAAAGGAAGTAATCATTTGACAATCTCATGTTTTTAGGCGATAGCCCTTCATATTTACTCCTTCAAATTATGTTGTGGATTTAGCTGTCAAAAGCCAAATTACAGTGACTTTATTTTTGTTCAAAGTATTAGAACACAAATGATGCACTGAATTTCAAGAATTGTTTACAAATAAACTTAATTAAGAAAATGCTAATTCAACTGTATGATGGTATTTCTTCCTGCAGCCAGTCCATCCTTTATTTTCTCGTTTAGGAGATGAGCAGCATTCATTCTTTGCTTCACTGCACATGGCTTTCACTGCAGTTTTTTTATTGATTTTACTGGTTTGTGGGGATGAATTCTGACAAAGTGCATGCGGATCCCAATCAGCATTTGAGGAAGAAAAATGGCTTATTCTTATAAGAGCAGAACTGGGGTTTTTTTGAGATTTTGAACAATACATATTTTAACATTGAAAGGCTATCCATCTTTAGAAAATAGCAAGCGTTAAATACATTGTAAATGCAACGATGATTGCTTGTATTTAAGAAAAGAGAGAGTAGAAAGTAAGAAGATGTGAACTCTAAAAATCTTGTTGTCGTTTGAACTATATATGCTTTCAATAAAATTAGATTCCTTTAGTGTAAATTTAATGTTCAGTTGCAGCAGTATTACTGACTTTCCCTCTAAGAGAAATATTTGTCTCTTTTACCTTTTCACTAGCTCCATGCAGTCATTGGTGGTTTGTGAATTAAAGATGTTTTAATGAAAACTGCTTTAATCTCTCTAAGGTTTTAAAAGTTCATCACACATTTGAAAATACAGACTGGCAATAGATGTCCATTAAACATGTCAGGAGTAGTTTTGTTTGGTCAGAAAAAGAATCCCATCACTTTTGTTATTCTAGATTTCTGAATATGCAGTGGAGGGACCATTATCATCGTGTGTCCAAGTGATACCCTAAGAAAGGCACAGTGCCACTACTTTCATTTGTAGAAGTATGTAAAGAGAATATAAAGAATTCTGTGAAGGCCAGGCATACTTACTATAGGAATTCTCAACTGGGCTATGGTATGAATTCCATTTTAATTTTTTGTTTCAAGCTAAATACATGTAATTAATGGTAGTCATACTGCATTGTCTGAAACAGTTTATGTTTCATTTATGGTACCTTACAACTTTATTGTAGTGGTTTTAACTTATTTTTCAGAAACGTAAAATAAAGAACGTGCCTGTAAAAGGAGAGTTCCAGTATTAACTACCTAAGACACTTTGATGTTGTCCCTTTAGCTCAGAGCTGTCTCCTAAGTTGAGGATTGTACTCTCCCCAGTTCTGAAGCTACTTCTGGTCCAGTCCTGACTCAGCCACCTCTTGGTTGCCATTGTTTGGGTATCTTGTTAAAGTCTTCAGATGGATTTTGTAGCAGCTGTGATCAATAAAACACGAGGCAGCCAAAACAATTCCTTTGTGCCTCCAGAATGTTCTCTGCACTGTGTGTCATTAGGACGGTCCCTGTGACAGTGCTGTGCAAACTGGGGCTTTCCTAGAACAATTCCAGATGTTTATTCTGCCACTGGAAAGCGATACATTTAGTCACATGTTTTGATTCAGGCAAAAGTTCCAGAGTTTGAACAGGTTAAAAAACCACAACAAACCAAAGCAAATGAAACAATAATCTCTTGAACACTGGCACACATCACACAGTTCACAGTAATGACTACTGAATAAAGCAGAGACACTGGGAGGAGAAAAATCTTTTCTAGAAGGGATGTTCATATTAACATCCTGTTACAGTGAGTCTGTCGAGACCTCCAAAATCAAATTAATACTCACTAAAATAAGACATTAAATTTGTCTCAGCTCATTTGTAGTTATCTTTTGAGTTTGCCTTTTATAAGTAGTGTGAGAAGAGTTTGCTTGTAGAAGTGTTCACAAACCCACTAAATTTTTAGCTTGTTTTATATAATGGTGACTGTATGTGTGCATCCCTGAGTGAAATTTGATTATAAAAGTTGTCTACCCCAGTCTCTGGAAAGGCATGTAAAAACCCCAGACACAGGTGATAGGCAGGCCGACTTTTATAAGAAACAGCTTTCTTCCTACTCTGCATTTTTTAAAAGTAGCTAGGTTTTGAGATAGTAGAAGTGTACCTATGGTGGCTTATTTTCTTTGATCCTGTGCAAGTCAGCCCTATGAGTGATGTAATGCATCCGGGCAGACTGACAGTTTTACCTCTCGTTCAGAATAAAGTGGCTCCTTTTGCTGTGGCACAGAAGAGACGTGGTGTGGTAGGATTTGTGGGAATCTGCTAATGGTTAGAGTTTTGCAGTGTGCCTGCTTCCATCTAGGGCAGCTGAATCTAAGTCTGTGCAAATAATCAAGTTTGACTGAATAGTTATTAGGTATTACAAAAATAAATTGAAAAACATATTGAAAGGCTAGATACATGGTAATCCACAGGCAAAATCTAGCAGTGGTTGTGGTTTTTTCTGTGTTATTCTGTTATCATAAAGCAAGCAGGGAGTTGCTTTAAAGAGAGTGTAAGGAAAATAACCTGACTTGGAAAACTCAGTATTGTGGTAAATCTGGCAAGACTATGAGAGGAAGAAAATCTTCTTCATTTATATTCCTTCAGCTGACTAAAACTCAGACTGGTAAGAACTGCGGCAGGTTAATTGACCACCAGGTAAAAGATGCATACTGAGAGCTGATATCCTGCCTCGTGAAGGAATGAACTGAATTCTGCACCAAGTGATTCTTTTGGCACTGACCAGGGTGGTTGGGGCATGTTTGTAGATGAGAAAGACCATAAATTCTTCTGTGTAGAATTTACATGAAAACAATGTAAATGTGTACGGAGAATATTTGATGTGTTCTAATCCCACACCACTTGTTTCTAAATCCGTTGGACCACAAAGCAGTCAGGTTGGGGTCTCCAAAAAAAAAGCAGGCATAAATAATACAGTGTAATACTGTAGTATCAGTCCTGTGTTTGTATGGGCAAGAGTTTATACTAGCTCACGGTGAAGAACAGCAAGTTCCAGGATCCTACTTGCCAAATCTGTGGAAAGCCTGGAAAACTCTATAGTTCCCTAAATAAAGGAAGCAGTACTGGGACAAGAGCTGAGCTCAAATGAACTGCACAATAATGTACTGTATATTCTTTCTGAAATGTTAATGTGCTACACTTCGTAGGCAGGTGGTAGTAACAGTCAAAAGTTAATTGTTGAAGTCAAAGTCAAGAAAAGGAAAGTGAAGACATTAATTAATTAAGATGTATAAGAGGGAAAAGCTTTGGCAAAACAAAAGGAAACACTCTCCAGTGAGAAAAAAAGTGTCTGGAGATCTGGTACAAGCTAATTTTTCCTCCTTTGGAAGGTAGGGGAGTTGTCTATGAAATTTCAAGGCTCTGGAGGGTTTAAGCTGTATGACCTTCAGAGATTTTGACAGTGTGACTGGCTCCCTTGGGAGTCACGACTGGGACAGTCTGGGGGTAGCAAAGCATGTTTTCTTAGGGAAAATAATAGAGGTACCAGCTGTTGTTAGGAACCATCAGGTCAGTAACATGTGGTGAATAAACATGATTGATAACTATTACCTTAAAATTCCTAGTATCAGAGATGTGGAAATAAGTGATCTGATCTTCAGCTAGTTTATAACTAGAGTTTGGATCTTGTAATACAACAAAACAAGCTAACAGGTTTCAGTGGGGAAAAGCTCCTGGTTAAATGAAGTGAGCTGCAAGAAGCAGTAGTCATGACACAGTTGGGCAGAGACAGATGTGCAGATGAATAACTGAAATTAATAGCAGGCACCCTTAGAGGGCTGGTTAATCTGCCAGCAGAGAGTCTGTCTCTTTTCTACCCACTAGTACATCAGCTCATAAAAAATACAAATGAGCCCAATAGCAGCAAGAGCCTTCAGATCTGCTTCCTCATTAGTGAAACTTCAGAGAAGCATTTCCTATAGCTCTGTATCTTTTTCTACCTTTTAAGCAAAGTTGTTAGCCAGAACTATGTAGACTGAGTTCTTGGGGCAGGGGGAGAGAGAGCAGTGGAATGAATCTGTAAAAAGAAGAGTTTATCTTGAATTATTTTGGTAAACAGTATATGTAAGGATTTTAATGATGAAAAAGATATTATTATATTTGATAAATGGTTTTTGTATGCTGGAGATGGACTGTCTTGTGTGGTTTATATTTTTGTTCATGTTGTAGCCCATTGTTAGCAGCACTGTTAGTAGATCATCTACTACTGGTATTATGGTCATTCTGAGCTATTAGGGTAGAAAATTCTCCTGTTTTGCACAGCTAGGGCCAACCTCAGGAAGAGTGATCCAAGGATGTCTTTTCCTGACAGCATGGAAAAGTTCATGAACTGTAAGTTGTGTGTATAATGTTGAAAGAAAAACAAAGTTGCCAGTTGGGGTGGGAGGAAATGCCCTTTCCAGAAGCTGAAAATAGAAAACCAGGGTAGAGAAGGCTAAACCAATATTCGGGTTTAGAATTATTCTTTTTCCTGTAGTTGTGGAAAAGCCAAAAAAAAAAGTGAGATCGACAAGTAGAAAGAAGAGGTCACTGGTCAAGAGGTACATTAGGGGTTGTTCAATTGTAGTGATAACTGGAACTGATAAAGTTAGCTAAGGGGGTTTCTAGCACTGAGAAACCCCAGAGGATGTAAACAACCTTGTTCCCTCCGTCTTCCTTCTGAAATTGCCCAGTGAAAGCTAGAGCTTGCTTCAAGCACTCTCTCACAATTTATCTTTTCTTTGACCTTTTGTTTGCATATGCTGCCTAATATATAGCAATTACCTCAAAGCTATTTGTAGTCATCGTTTGGGATCATGTGGCTGGTTACGTGAACTGCTTTTTTTGAAAAGCTGGAATAAAAATTGTTCCAGGCAAAAAAACCAAAAAGCAGAATTGTAAAACTGGTTGCACATGTGTTTAGTGTAATGAGATTTATGCCTGACTGTTTCCCTAATGCTACATAATAGATCATGATGATCTTATTTCTGTACAATGTAATGTCCTGTGTGTATGGATTATCTGGCTGTTACACTTTTGTTCAAATTGATTTGGGTGCTTCTTTCTCTCCTTTTCTTCTCTCCCTCATAAAGATTAATCATGTGGAGTTACATGTTCCTGTATTTCTTTTAGTGACCTAGTTTATGCTTATCAGCAGCTCTTACAAAGGTATTCATGTACTTTCCTAAATTGATGCACTCTGCCCCTTCACAAGTTCTTTGACTGTATTTATGTACACTCATGTTTAGAGGAAGAGGCCTCCAAATGTGAAAGATCCAGAAGACAACAACAGTAGAGAGCAATGATGCATGTTTGAAGTTATTACAGTGATGTACTGACTCGTAAACCTGTATGATTTACTTCAGAATTTTGTTCATTCAGTTTTATAAGATCTTTGTCAATTTTTCTGTGCCTGTCTACATCTATAAAAGACATACATGCACACACATACATTTTGTATTTGTCAGTGATGTGAAAGACCCTTTAACCCTCTTCTGCTGTCTAATAGGTTAGGAATTACTGCTTTTAAAAGCACTTATTGACCTGATGGAGTCAGGAAAATCACATACTTTTGAAATGCAAGGTTTTCTATGTCAGGAATATTATTCATTAGCAAAATTGTTCATTTATCTAAATTTATCCTTAGCCTATGCTTAAGTACTTCCTATAGGTCTGTAATTACCAGCTGACATGCCAGTTCCACACAGATAGAGTGTCAAGAGATTCTGAAGCTTTGCTCCCTCTAGGGAACCTCAGAGACCAAGAAACATATTAACCATTTAGGACAAAAGTAGTTGTATCATTTCACAAACTTTACAACATTTGTGGAATTATTTAAATTTTTCCTATTTAAGGACAAAAGCATTTGTGTTTCCTTACCTTCCTTCTTTACACAACAAATACGTTGGCTGCCAGTTTCATACAGAGTTTGTTTATGTTTGACACAGTAGGGATGGCCTGCACTTTCTCAATCATCTGCTGTATTTGCATAACCTTGCAGAGTTAATGGCTGCCATTCTGACAAATTAAGCTGGTTTCCTATGTCTTTAATGGATTAAGTCCTCTTGGACAAGTTATACTTTATTTTAATCCATGAATAGGGTTTGCTAAGTGTTGTAAATAATACATTCATTTGTTTTATTCTATTGTCATTTGACTTGTATGCTAAAAACATATATGAAGAATGCTAAACAAATATGTAACAAAACAAGTTATTTATCTATATAAAGACAGAATTAACGATTATCAATGCTTAATAGAAGAAAAAATTGAATTCCACTTTCATTTAAATGAAAATATTTTGGCTTTGAGAGTATTCATACTTTTAAAGCTTTGATTCCATTACAGTAGAATCTTACTCAGTTCCCGATTACTGAAAATTACATAATTTTCACTGTGTGCTCCAAGTGTGGCAGGAACATTGCAGCATATGGTTTATACGATAAACGAGTTCCCTGACAAATGCAATATACATTGGAGTTGTCCATAGGTGTGAACAGGTTAGAGGCAAAACATGGGAATGGAATGCACGCTAATGTTATAAATTCCTGAAAATGTCATGTTTTGCAGGTAAGGTTGTGTTTAAAAATAACAGTTTGTGGGAGCTGAACAGCACTGACTCTGAGGCAACATCACCTACCTATTTGTAGAGCAGCATTTTGACAATTTGTAAATGATCTGTAAGGGACATATTCTTGAAGCATTGTGGTATGGTAGAGGGGTAGTGGTTCTGCAGCTTTTACTCTTTTACAGATAACTGGAGGTATAAAGCTACTTCTTTTCGTGTAAATGAAACTTTGTACTGGAGTTTTTTTCAGCATGAGATTTAGACAACACACTAATTTGAGACCACTTCAGGCTGTGCATTTCCTACTTTGCTGCCTGTGCATTTCTTCAGAGATACACCTGAGTGTTGAGAATGCAAACATGTCTCTCTGTTCGTCACATTGGCATTCATTTAGATAAATGAGATTTTTTTAACTCCACAAAATACACGCATATGATGCTTGGAATTAGAACTGCCTTGTAACTGAAATGTTGTATTTAGCCACATAGTAGAGGTAAGTGCAGAGGAATTGAATTGTTCTGGCTACCAGACTTTCATTCAATTCATTAGACCACACATACACTGCACTGATTTTTTTTTCTTTTTTTGTAACATGTCATATCTCTGGCAGTGTTCCTAAAATCTCCGTGTTTTGCATGCACAGGCTAACTCTTCTGTGTAAGCAAATCTGAAAATTTTGTTTCTTCCATATAAGTCCTAAGCATGAGATCTCTCCATGGACTATAGAGTAAAACAATGCTATTTGTGAGATATGACATAACAACAAAATATTAAACAGGAGCTTAATTCTCCCCATCCTCCTCAGGACCATGACAGTGGGCCTCCTACTGGGAAATACAATGATCTATTATTAAAATGACAGCCCCACCTAGGGAGACAACAGCCCAATTCAAAGGACAGAGCCAAAAGCGCCTCCACTACCATCACCAGCAATTGGGATCAGCTGGTGCACTAACAATCCCTGGATTTAAACATCTGGTGGCAGGGCTTTCTCAGTGGAGGTCTGTTGACTGTGGAATTCTCTTACACAGACACATACATGGTTTAACAAAGCCAAAGTTTTTTTATCCTCAGGGTACAGTGTCAGGCGATTTCCTTTCCCAGGCAGAAGCATTTGCTGATGGTTCCACTGGCATCCAGTGCTGCATTACAAGAATTGTCCTGGAGGGATACAGCCAGTCTCGCCAGAGGATGAGCTGCTCCACATTGTCAGTTCTTCAGCAGCTCTCCACAACTAGCAGAGCCCTTGAGGGAGTGCAGTGTTAGAATATCTCTTATTCTTCCAGGGGAATTTGTCATTTTTGCACGTTATCTCGGTTTTACAGAGAGGTGCACACAGCTGGGAATTAGTAAGTCAGGATGTACGTGCTCTCCTGTTCCACATCCTAGAGCTTATGTTCAACTGCCCAATTTCCCAGGGTGCTTCTTTAATTAATCTCCCCAAAATGGGAAAACTTCGTTTTTGTTTTGCAGGTATGGTTCTGCGATGCTTTTTGCCATCATCACACCCATAAAATGTGTCTGTGTTAAACACAACATTTCAAAACCACTTGAGGTTACTGTAAAAAAATAACCAAGGTACTACAAGCAGCCAGGCTGCAGTGGCAAAGAGAAGACAGTGAATTTATCTTGCAGCTGTGGCCTGTTATCATACCTCGTGGCGGAGGGATTGCTGTTCTCCCAGGTTATCTCTGGACACTTCTTTCCTACAAGTTGAGTGTTTCTTTTAGGATCAGGTGAAATCTGCAATCGCCATCATTTATTTGGTACTATTATACATATTTCAATTTATGAGCTCCTAAATCAAATATAACATGACTTATTTCACGTCATGGTTTATTTCAGGCTGTTAGGAAATTAAGACCACACAGAGGAACCAATACTCAACACAGAAATGTGAATGAAGAAGACTGTGAAGGAGGAATTAATACATCTCCATGGGGTTATGATGTAGCATGACAGAGGAGTGTAACACAGTACTAAGTGCTGTAACGTAGATACAAAGCAGGACAATTCCTCCTCACTGCCCCCAAATCTTCTACTTTGCTAAGTAAACATGAGAAAGGAGTTTAGCTGAAGAAGATAAAATATGTGTATTGACTTTTGAGTGGTTTTCAACCACCTTTTAGCTGCTTATCTACATGATGAAAATTCATTGTGAAGCCTGTGATAAGGAGATGCTGCTACTCTTAAAGTAAAACTTTAAGTGTAACTACAGTCTAGAATAGTGCATTGCATTTGCTTTCACTGTGAAAATGAAAAAGGAAAAGCTTAAGTGAAGAAAATTAGAAATGTCTTCTGTGCTATTTTAACTAGCCTTGGTTTGAAGACTGTGGTAGAAAGTACATGCAAGTTACTTTTCCATATCTCTCTCAGCTGGGAATGGGAATGACAGAGGCCAGGACACCAATACATTTACATCCAATGCCCTTGAAATGATGATTAATTGAGATGTATTAATTTCAGCAAGTGAGTTAAAAAAAAATAGCCTGTTTTTTAACTAGCTATGTAGTTTTATGTTTAGTTTCTTTAATTTCTTTTGTGTATTTCATGTAGCTAAGTTTACACACATTCTTCTCAGTGTAACAGCTAGTTGATATAGAAATAAATAAATACGCTTATGTTAGTGTAGAGGGAAATATATTCAGCAATACTGCAGAATATGTGTTGTTGATGTTTGTGGAAGATAAATGCTTGAAAGACACAAGTGTATAGCCTTTATTTAGATTTTTTAAAATTTATTTTACTTTTAGACTAGACTGGCCATTTTTAATTCTCTTTTGCCTTTTTCTTTGAACTCAGTTCTGTACTTTTGAACAAAAGGAACCAGTGCAGGGTAAAATTCAAGATGGTTGTGTATTTATTGTATAGAAGAAGGACAATTATTTCTTTATGTGAAAAATTATGTTGATTGTTTTGGGTATTTGAGATAATACTGTATTTATTTCTGAAATAAAAGAAGTCCAGGCTTTAAACAGGGGATAGAAGTTAGCTTTATGTGCTTCCACTAAAAGCCCTTATTGAGTACACGCAAGCAAAAAAAATAATGCAAATAGCAGAATCCAAAATATTCTTGAATTCATATTAGCAAACTTAACTAATACCCACTCTTATATAAAATAAACACCAAGCTTCACCACCTTCCCTCAGGCATAGTTAAGGAATATTGGAATGTTGTTCCAAAATGGCACGTGTCTTTGCAGTTCTAATATCATCATTATCCAATAGATGCTATTCCACAAGTGGGAAAACAAAAATGTATTCCAGAGCCTTTTCTGCAGTCTACATGTGTGGTAAAAAATTTCCATGCACCACATGTCTCTTCACTATATCTGTATGGTGTCTGCCAAAATAAATATTTTATTCCATTTATTTTCAGTTGGTATTGCACAGGTCCTTCTAAGATTAAACAGTCAAAGGTCAAATAAGTTGAGATGAACTATAGTTTTAAAATAGTTGTGCTGCTCATAATTATGTGTATAGAGGTTTTCAGATATATACACATCTATGTACATACATCTATAGATACACAGACATATTTGATTAAAAGCCGAGGATGTTTGCTCAGCAGAGAAGCAAAACCATCATTATCTGATTGTACATGGAATCCAGTGGCTGCTAATCAAACCCGGGGCTGCATCTGGTTAAACATACTTGGCATAGACTTGTTACAATTAGAGGTTTTGCCATGTCAAGGGAATCTTTCACTCAAAGCAGCGACCCATATTGTACTGAACAAACACATGAGTTTTTAATTGAGAACAATAGCTTAACAAACCACTTCCCAGGACCACTGAAAGAAAAAAATGCGCCTGTGGCAATTCTGGCACTGAATTGTGTTTATTTGAATCCATTTATTCCAAGCCAGGGTTCAATATACCAAGCAAATAAAAAAAAAATTAAAGTCAACATGGAAAACAGAGTTAAAGTGAGAAATATATAGTATGCTGAAATGTAATGCTAATCTATAACTGAAATACTTTTGATTTAGCAGATCTGTGTGTATATACTTGTGCCCTCTACTCTAATAACTTTTAAACTTGAAGATCTGCACTTATTTTGTTTCATATGTGTATGAATTTCACAATGTATATAGCTATGGTGTAGTATATATTTACGTTATAAAGTGAGCACTGAATATGGCTTTTGTTATATAGAATTTATGCTACATCTGTATTTCACAAAACAACTTGGTATAAATTATTGTATATTTAGAAATAGCTGGAAATGGTAACAAGAGTGTAATAAACAGTGAAGAACAAAATGCTTAGTTTGGGTGGTTAGGTGTTATATACACTAGCCAGTGCCCCAAATTTTTAACTAGTACATGTGATATTCTAAATTCAATAATATCTAAAGTCTGATTATATTTCTAAAGATACTAGTTTGCCCAACGTAAATGACTGAAAAAGAATAGCAAAAACTTGACACAGTATTTATGATACTGGAATAAAAATTAGGATATTTTAGTTACATTCTCTGTTTTCCTACAGGTTTCTCAAGATTTTGAAGTCACAGTTTAATAAGAATTTTTCAACCTGAGGTTGCCAGTAGAAAAATATTATCATCTGCTGATTACATGCAGCTGTAGGTAAAGCTGGGTGCTCATGAAAGGAGGCAACTAGATTAGGAGAGACTTTTAAAGGTTCTAATCCTGATCTTTAAGGTTTGTCAACTTGACAATTGGTCTTGTAGTCAAAGCATTAATTTTTGTCTACTCTGCCATCCTGTTGGTTTGGTTTCTGAGTCATGACTGAAACGAACCAATTTCATACCAGGGACAGAAAGTTAAAAGGAAAAAGCAGGGAGGAGAGTGAAAGGGAAAGGTAGCTTGGACTGGAAAAGGTGTGTACTGTAGTCACTGTGGACATAGTTCAGTTTAACTGTGTGATACAGCTCGGGAAATGTTAGTGAGGGGTTCAGCATGCATCATAAAAATGCTGTAGACAGGTCTGCAAAAGATGGAAAGTCTGCAAGTGTGGCCCGTAAATCTGTAATGGTAAAGGAGCAGAATCTTACAGGTGAGTAAACTGTTATGGAAATGCAGTGTACAGTTTGTAAAGGAGGATGTGTGCATAGATGACGTGGAGTACCTGGAGCTGTGTGAGCTACTGACTCAGAGAGAACATGCTTAGGAAATTCTGCCAGTAGGGAACTGATTGTGGGAGGGATGCTTAATCCCAAAAGTTTTTTGTTTTGAGCAGGAATTTGAGGCCATTTCACCTGGAAGCAGTGTGGCCCAATCTTGTTGCAGTTCTTTATCAAACTAGGATTTTTCTTTCAGGAGACACTGAATGCAGTTTTAGGGGAGTTATTAACAGATCAATAATGTTAGTAAGTATGAATTCTGTAGAAACTTACTCTTGTGGTTCTTTTTTTTTGGAAAACATGTTGCTTCTGGTAGACCCTATTCTACATCAGATATTGTCTGACTGTATGACTGTCGTGCCCTGGCATCCAGGAGGACAAACCTTACTCTGGGGTACATGAAACACAGTATATGCAGGTGTTTAAAAGAGAGTATTAGCCCATTGTATTCAGCATTGATGTGATCTCACCTGGAATACTGTGAACAGTTCTGGGCCCCCACCACGTAAGAAGGACATTGAGGTGTTGAAATGCATCTAGAGGATGGCAGTGAAGCTGATGAAAGGGCTGGAAGGTATGTCCTATGAGGACAGCCTAAGGGCTTTGACTTTTCCAGTTTGGAGAAAAGGAGACTGAGGGGAAAGCTCTTGGCTCTCTACAGCTTCCCAAGGCAGGGAAATGAGGAGGGAGGTGATGATCTCTTCTCTCTGGGATCGGGGATAGGACATATCATGTGGGAGTAGCTCAAAGCTGCACCAGGGGATGTTTCAACTGAGCATTAGGAAGCATTTTTTTAAAGACAGGGTGGTCAAACACTAGGACAGCCTTCCTAGAGAGGTGGCCAGTGCCCATCCATGTCAGTGTTTAAGAGGCGCTTGGACTAACACGCATTAACTTTTCATCAGGCAGTTGGACTGCATGGTCACTGTAGGTCCCTCCCAGCTGAACTATTCCATACAAGAAGCATTTCTATCCTCCTGCAGGTAATTTAAAATTGGAATAAATAGCCTCTGATATGATCAGCTGGCATGATGGAAATGCAGGTATTCACACTTCAGCCTTTTTTCGCCGCTGGGCTCCAACACTGCACAGAACTTTGAGCGTTTAGAGCTGTGGTGTCAGTTTTCTTAAAACAAGGCTAAAATGTTTTTGTAATGGAGGAAAACTGATTTCCTGTATCATAAACAGAACGTATGTGTTTGTGATTTTGTATTGCAAGTGCAGTTTCATCTCATTATTTTTATTAGTATTGTGTAACTTCAGTGTTAGGATAGTTTTGATGGTGCTGCTGATGTTTACATTGGACTCTACTGCAAACAGTGTTGCTTAAGCTTTGTGTTGGGTGATAGGCAATGAAAGGTTCGTGAAGTACAGAGTGTGGGTTTTTTGTCCTATGGGCACATGACACCTCAGTAACATGGAAAGGGTAACCTAAGAAGTAAATTACTTGACTGGATGTTGAAAATTCAATATTGTTTTATTCTTCTATGTAATATTGATAATAAGATAACCCTGAAGAATGAATTCATTCAAGTAATACAAAGTTTGTGCAGTCCTGCTGCTCGCATGCTGTCACACTAAGTCACTGCAGCTTAGGGTTTTCTTACTGATTTCCTGAAGACTTATTTCATCACTGGGATCTCCTCCTGGCCATAACATAGTTTTTTTTATTACTGTTTCTTTATACATTTGTCCCAGAATAAATTCCAACTTGTTGACAGCCCAGCCTTGTACTAACAGAGTAGTAGAACTGAAATATTATTATGATAAAACTGCCAAAATGGAGTGGAGGGACACACTGACTGGTTTTTTTCCTTAGAAATGGCTTATCTTATCTGGGTTGGGGTTTTGTTTATTTTGAATGTGGCATGTTTTTAAGTTAGTTTGAAAATGCAATAGTCAGTGGACTTCATTTTTAACTTTGTACTATAATCTCAGTGGATTGGGTAAAAATGCTGGTAATTTTTCCACAATTGATTTAACCCTCCTGTGTGTCTTAGCCTCCATTCACACACCCTGTTCTGGCAGCAGCTGAATCTGGTTATGAGGTTGCCTCCTCAAGTTCAGCACTGCATGTTTACACTCCGCTAGTGGTGATGGTCCTTTGTACTTATATTTGCTTTCTATCCTAGTTCTGTCAAAATGATCAAAGTTATGTTGAATTCTTTAACAATCTTGAATGATTTTCCTATACCAGGTCATTTTGATAGAAACAGATTTACTAATACATTTGTAGTTTTACTATGAAATCTGAGGGGATGGGGATGTTCCCTTGTGATACTTACGGGAAGTTGCACAGTTAAGATTTAGGAAAATGGAAGTTGGGCAGCTCCATTTTGCAGGACCTTCAGTGCTGTGGCAAGTGAGGCTACTGATGAAAGTCAGCAGAAAAGTGGGATTCATTTGCAATATGTGGGTCTGCCTGTGCTCATGTGAACGTTTGAAATGAAGTTTATGGTTAGAGTTACAAAACTTGAGCTGATAAACCCCTGTATTTGCTGACTGCTTATTTATACTGAGTACTCTGCCAATACAGAATACGGGCAACCGTCAGCGGCACAGATGGACTCAGCTTTTCTCCTACATACAGAGGAGTGTTAGAGGATGGTCAGGAGTTTCAGTAGATTAGCAGGAGGAGGATGCACACACTAGGAACGGGAGCGATTGATAATTTTTAGATCATTATTTATTTGCAGGAATACTTTGGGCCAGAGTAGTCTTCCCAGATCCACAGGATATGACTTCCCCATTTACTGTAACCCACTCTCTTTCTTGTTTCTTTTGGCATCATCACAAAAGACTCACGTTTATTCAAATAGCACCTCCTTGCTCCATCCACCTTCCCCTAACTTACTAACATGCCGTAAATATGGAAGCACCTCCCTCTAGTTTCCTATTGGCAGCTTTGTTAGTGCAAGCCTAAGTGAGCCAGGGTGCTTTGAACTGATTCTTCATGCCTCAGTGAATATCAGTCTATGTAGCTGAGATAAAATTATATAACTGTTACATTCAGTTGTAAGGAAAATGTTCTTTCAAATGATTGTTGGTTCATAGGCCACTAGCCACTTTTGGCAGTGTTATCATGTGAATTGTAAGCCATTCAAATTTTAAGGAAGAGGGGTTTCAAAGCATCAATAAAATAATTAGCCTCCTTGAAAACTGCAGTTTGGAAATTACTTTTTCAGGCAGCATGGTATCTCTAGCTATCTCTAGCAAAATTACAGTGCATGTCAATTGATAATATATGGTGAAACGTGTGGAAAAATTTCATTGTAGTCTTGTTACTTCAGTATGCACAGATGAGCTTTTCCTTGGGCTGTTGAGAGAGGGTCATTCATCACATCTCCTAATGGAAATCATATGTTGTGGAAATGTACTTTAGCTATTCCTATCTGGGAGAAATAAATATACATTGAAAGGTGCAGTTATCATTTGGAGATAACACAATATAAAGGAGCTTTCAGTCATTCTGGAAAGAGTCACAGGCTTTGCTCTAGTTCTGAGAATAAATTTTGTAGAGTCCTTCCAGCTGCATTAATTAAAATTCATCAGAACTTGATAAAGGAAGAACTGAAGGATGAAGATTCCTGATGATATGTAGGCATTAGAATCACTGATACATTTTTTATGTAGTCATTTAATGGTGTGTCATAAAAAGGGCAGTAGACTCCACACTAGAAAAGCAAGAAGAGTTACTGTATCTTCATGCATGTAATGCACAACATTGAATCACAATGTTTTATTTTAAAAGAGATTTCAGTTCTGCTATGACTGATTCCTTGTGTTAAGAAAACATTAAAAAAACCCCAACCAAACAGTTTTAGGTACTATAGGTACTGTAATGTAATCTGGAAAGTTCAATCGGAGCTAAAGCATAGTGACTTTTAATTAATGCCATGTAAAGGTAATTGCTTAATCTTGGTAAAAATCTTAAATATATATTAAGGGATATTGTTAAAGAATTTTTTTTATTTCTTGTCTTCTTGTGAACTGTATTAGTTTTAAAATGAGGGTTTTCTTTAAGCTGAGAAAATATATATTTATACCTCAGTTAGCAGTGTGGTGTACACTGTACAGTTAGATGAACTAGAATGTGAGACCTAATGGAACATAGCTGAAGGTTATGGTTAAACTCACTTTTATTATAGCCATTTTATACACTGTTAGGACGATTTAATTAGCTAATAAGCAAAGGAAGTTATTTCAACCCTCATCTGTTAAGGGGTTGAAAGAATCAGATGGTCCATATGGCTGCATTTAAGCTTCCTGTTGTGTTTTTTTTTTTCACAGTTCAGATATCTTCTTTGTATTAATCTGGGGGATCAAATAAGCCAGACATGCCTTAACTGGCACCAACAACAAAGACAAACGCCTTGTAGCTGTGAGACCTCATGAAAGCCAGACTTTGGTCTCTTTGACCTTTTTAATACCATTTACACGTCTACAGAGTCTATTAGTGACATTTGTCCTAATGTGGAATTACTCACCTTTGAGCTTAGTATAAACTGAGAACTAAAGATTAGATGTTTCATGTGACACGAAGTAGATGATTATAATTTAGGTTTTATTGAATGCATGATGCTTACATAATATTTAAGGAAATAAACTATTGTAGAATATGCATGGTTCCTGTTTCTTTTGGAATTTTATTTCACTTAAGATAATCACTAAAAATAACTTACTATAATGGAGAAATAGCTCTATAAAGCAATCTTCCATTCAGGAAATTACTCATTACATGTAATTTTCATGTTCGGGAAGAGACTGAGGTCTATCCTATAACAATACAAATAGTGGGTCTACCTCACAATCTGAATTCCAGCACATTTAGTAGTCTAAATAATCACTGTTCAGCTAAGTAATGAGTTACTAAAAAAAAAGTGGAAGTGATATGCCTGTAGATTTGCTACGCGAAGAGGAAGTTGGCTACCTTGACATCTGTTCCCTGGAAGAACAAATAGTCTTTCAGTTACTTTATAGCTTGGCACACTACTAAAATTCAGTTGTCTAACATTTTGGATAAATATTTATGAAGGGTGCCCTGCACAGTTTCATTGCGAATTAAGAAATATTGGCAGTTGAACTGATGTAAATCTACAGAGGACCAGAGACATTTCTTTTGATCTCTGTCTTACTGAGACCCTGTAAAAACGACCAGAACCTGATATCACAGTCTCATCTCATAGAGGCTGATCTGCTGAAGAAGTCCTGCAGGACATGGTTTTGCTGAAGGGCACAGTCTCAGGTCCTGAGCATGTCACAGATACAGGTTTCTACTTTGCAGTTATTCCATAAAGCTTTGGAATTGCTTTGTGGGGATATATTTCTTCTAAGAAATTAATTTATTCCCTGGAAAGTTTTGATGAGCCATGAAATCTCAGCATAGCACCACAGCCAGCAGGTTTTTTACTGTCCCCTTATAATATTTTAAAATACTTTAGGAAAGTAAATAAAGATCTGTATTTGGCCTTTCATAGCCATGTCTCCATAAAACAGAAGCAGTAAGTTTTGCTGTAGCATGATCTACATCTGTTCTTTAAAACCTGGGTAAGCTAGTAGAGAGGTCTGTGTTTACCTGTGTTTGGTAGTTGAGAAATCAACATTTTTTTGTTCTGATGTTCTCTGTCTGACTTGAGAAACTTTAATGTTTGCAGTGTATCTCGTAGTTACGTTAGGAACACAGATGATAGGCAGAAAAAGTCAAGCTGCACGAGTCCCACTCAAGTGGGAATAAAGTAATGCCCCAAGTTCCCTGTTACAATTTTGTATGTGAAAGGCATATCCTGTTACATCTATTGAACATTGTGCAGACAAATTTTGTTATCCAATCCTTGCCCATTGTCTCATTTATTAAGTTGTACTTTTGTGAACAAAACCATGGGAACCTTTGCTTCCACTGCTGAAGAACGCTGACTGACATGTCTTAGTGATCTCAAGGGTAATCCTTAATCGTAGCATTGCAATAATACAGGATGGAGGTCAAATGGAGTGATGACCTGCAATTTTTCAGCAGCAGAAGGCTAATACAAGCTTGCTGTAATGGAAAATGAGTTGTAAAGTGCAAGCAAGTTCAGCAACAGGCAGTAATAAAAATTATTTTGGTAAAAGTGTCAGTGTGTGACCACATTTTACTAATCAAATAAGCTTTCATATTTATAACTAGGGAATTGTTTTGCAGTTTGTCCAGTGATGGGAGGAAGGGGTTTCTTTCTTCTCAAAACAAGCAAGATTTTTTTTGTTTCACTCACTCAGTCGATGTAGCAGAAAGAAAGGTAGTGCTTAGGTTCTCAAAGAAGGGTACTGACTTAATTTTAATTGGTAGGTTGTGGTTGAATCCACATGCTTCATCTGCCTGGAAAATGCTGTAACCTGCTGACTGGCAGTCTCCTAATGCAGCCATTGCAATAATGATCTGGAAAGAGAAAAGAAATACCACTCAGTGTTTATGGGACACCTGGATTCCAATTCTTGTACCAATGGATTTAAAGAAAAAAACCAAAAAAACCATTTAACTTTAACCCTTCAGTTACTCTAATTGTTTTACTTTCATGAGAAAAGTTATTTTGTTTTCTTTGGATTGAATTGCAGTCAGTTTTTGTCCAAGCTTCTTTCTATTGCAGTAAGATACTGGGAAAACAGGAATACTGAGGTGTTGAGTTCAGTTTCTGATACAAAGTGTTGCCTCTGGTCAGCACACAAATGGCGTTTGAGTGCGTTGCTTTCATGATTTTGTGGTTTTGTCACTGAACTGCACTTTTGTGTTGAGTTCTGCCTTTAACTTAAAAAGAGAATTTAGTCCTGTTGCTGGAAACTCTCTGTTTTAGGTGTCTCTATATGTGCACAAACCAGCAACCCCAAATTCATGAGAACAGACTGGATTTCCTTTTAATCTGAGGAAAAAAGCATACTGTGTTCAATAACAGTGATCTCCCTCACAGTTCAACACAAAGCCTTAGCTGCAATCTTAAGAACATCAACAGATATTCAGGGTTGACATATGTATGGTTTGGGTCTGTGGTATGTTGTGTGTTTGTGGGGGGAAGCATGAGGTTGTAATTAAGGTTTTACATTGTACTGTGCGGAAAGATTAATGTGTTTGTCTGTAATGTGTTTCTTCATCACTGGGGGACAGGGGAAGTTCTTAATAATGATGACAAGCCTGTCACTGAAAATATGCCATTTGGGCACTGGCATGAAATTAGGTATTGTCCCATAATTTGTCATATCCTGGGTTTGCCTTGTGAGTGATGCATTTATTCATCTTTTCTTTTTCTTTTAACGTGGAATTTGTATTAAGAAATTTGACACTAAAGGAAAGGAAGACTAGTACTTCTTTCACTATCAATTCATGTAACTGGAATTTATAATGGAATATTAATTTTTAGAGTGTATGAATAAGAGACGTCCTTTTTGAGATGTTTTATCAGAAACTGCTTCCTATATCCTGAACTCAGATGTTAAAAAGGGGAAAAACCATGAAAATATTTATTTTCTTTTATAAATCCTGTAATTTAGTTTATAAAAGGTACTTTACAGCATGTGTTTATCATCCTAAACAACTGTGCTTGACTTTGTGCTCATGGGCAGCACTCTGAAAAGCAGGCTGGAAGAAATATGGAAACGGGCAAAGCATATCGTGACTAAATTGAAATACCACTGCTGTTCAGTTTAAATGGCTGGAACAGCTGAAGTAGTATTGTCACACAATAATTAATTGAGGAGGCAAGAATCGTATAACAAAGTTTACTTAATGAAATTTTTTAGGTTTTATTACTAAAGATATTTAAGTTGACTTAGGAAGTGGAGTAAATGTTGGGAAAAAGGTAGCTAGTGGAAAGTGTCCCTGCCTGTGGCAGGGTTGAAGCAAGATGGTCTTTAAGGTCTCTTCCAACCCAAACCATTCTATGGCTCTTTGATAATTCTGTGATTTTAGAATGTTAGAAAATGAGACGAGAAGAAAAACATTAGGATGAGTAAATTCTTGGTGATTTGTATGGAAAAACCAATGCTGTAGCTGAACCAGGGAGGAAGTACTGGAGAGAAAAAAAGGTTAGTACTGAGATGCTGGAGAACAATTAGGAGAGTCAGTACTAAAGAGGAGCACTGTTTTTATATAATTGTTTATTTTAATGTAAAATGTCTTTAAACCAGTTTTTTTCACCTCAGGGATGCTTTGTAATAATAATCTTTTTCCATCAGTTCTCTGGACTGATGCAGTGGCATTTTACCAGTTAAGTAAGTATTTGTGGAAGTTGTTTCACTACAGGGTCTTAACATAGTTCTCGACTCTCAGTCACCAATAAAGAACCATACCTGAGGTCACTGTTCCTCATGTGATCCTATTACTATGATTTAAAAATAGTGTAATTTGATTTCCTTTTAAATATCTGGCCTATGAAGATTGAGACATTGTCACATCCGGTGCCAAATCCTTCATCCCATGGAGAAAGCATTTATGGTGCAAGTACCTGCACTGAACTGAACCCTGAATGTTGGCTGGATAACAGGAATTTGACCTGCTCAGCAGTCGTAGGCCCTGGCTTAGAGTTGGGAGATGGGTGTAAAGTAGACATTGCAGTCTTCTGTCTCCACCCCAACTGCCCTTCTCTCTCTTATTTGATTCCCACATCCTGCTGTTCCTTCATAGGCTCCTAACACCTTGGTGTCCTCCTTACACTCTGCATGATGGATTTATATAGTGCCCTCTGGAGATGAACATGTCTTTTTTTTTATAAGGATGTTTATATTTTAGCAGGCACTGTCCAGAAGGATGGATGCCTGGGAAAGCCAATGATAAGGGGAAAAGCCTTTGCTGACAATTGTAATGGAATGACATAAAGCGATATATGTACGGAGGTGGCCGAGAGAGCAGAGTACAAATAATTTAGCAATAAATTTCTGTGTTTAATTATACACAGATTCAGACCAGATTTTTTTTCGTCCCAGGCATGCCTATGATGAGAGAGATAGCACTGTAGAGGCTTAAAAAAAACCGAAGAAGTTTCTCATGAATTTTGCTGAATTAGTGACTGAACAATGCTTTAATACACCAGACCTCTCTCTGAGTAAGAAATATTGCAATAAGTTATAAACTTAGTTCAGCTCTGAATTATGCATTGTGTACTTAGGCTATGCTAGACCTATAGTATGTTTATCTGTTGACTTCCACTAAGATTTAGGGTCTATTTTGACTTAATAACTTGCTTTATTTTGTTTGACATATATTTTATGTCTTCCATGTGCATGGATACATAAGATACACAATCGTGGGTGAGGGTCTTGAGAGAAAGTGCAGCAGTATAAGTGCTAATAATAGTGGTTGTTGCATAAAAAATAACACATCCCTGTTTTTTTCTGCTGTCTTGTCACCCCTTAACTGGTATAGAAGCCTTAATAAATGGTAAGAAGCAGAAAATAAAGAAGTTGTTTATAATGCTTTTATTATATTTTACTTGGCAAATCCAAAACATAAAAAACCAAAAAGAAATAATAACCCCCGCCCTCCAAAAATGTCTCCTATCCTGCTGACACACAGCTATTGTGTTCAGTGCAAAAAGTCATTCTACAAAGTGTACTGATGATTGGCATCCTTTTACACCTCACTTTCTGTTTCTGCTACTAAGAAAGATTAGTGAACAACTATGTAAGCATATGGAGTGCTCTTTAGATATGATTTATGATATTATGCAGATTAAATTGTATTTATTTGGTATTAGAAATTTTAAGAATACATATGTTTCAGAAAGCAAAATGTTTTCAGCATTTTGATCCTTGCTGTTAGATAAAGGCTAAAGCTAAACTATTGTGTCTAGAAATTCTTCTACATTATTTCTGTCTTTTAGCTTTTCCATGTTTAGCTTCCTTTTACTTCATGGTTTACAAAGGAAGTTGAGGGCAAACTGCTGTTGTTATGGTTCCCTCCTGTTTCAGAGCAGAGCTGAAACTAATCATTGCTTTCTTTGAGATGTATATAAGAAGATTAAATTTAAAAAAATTGGGACTTTCAGTGGAGGAAGTGTAATCCTCAGGGTTTATTAAAGTTTTAGCTGAGGTGACAGGGCAATCCTTGCCATTTTGTCAAATATGATAGAGGAATAAACAAAAAGAAAGAAAATTCCAGAAGCAAGTCCAAAACAAGGAAGCAATCTGTCCAAAGACAACTTTCAATTCAGTGGCATTGATAGGGGAAATTGGGAAACTCTCACTGTCTTGCTTTGGTCCTGCTTTTCTGACATGTTGTGCCCCTCCAGAAAGTGCTGGTAAAAAGCACTAGTGAGAGTCTATGTGGGGAAGCTGATTTTATGGTGTTACTGTGGGCGTGCTTTGGCTGTTTGGTATATTTGAGAATTTGGCTGCTTTCTGGTTCTCCACGACAGATGAGCAGCTCTGAATGCAGAACCGTGAGTATGGAACTGTGGCAGAGGACTGGAAGTGTGTTTGTCCACCTGGTTCCTTTTTAAGTCCATGGGCATCAAAAGACAGAACCTGGAAACAGTGCAGTGCCTTTTGGGACCACTCATCCGAGGTCAATTGAAGGCTATGAAGTAAATATCATAAAATGTTTTATTCTGCAGAATAAATTTCATTCTGTACAGAACAGGCCTTCTGCTGTGGGGTTGAAATGTTGCTAATATGGACATGAGCAACAAAAAAAAGCTTATAAGTAGGTGCTTCTGTAGGGTGGGGTTTTTTTAATTGAGGTGGTTGGCATAATAATGAATAATTCAGACCAGTCTTGTCCTGAGAAGCTTTGGTTTATGCATTCTGGTGTAGAAGACAGATGTGAGTGATTTTTATAAATGCTGACTCAATTTTAATGGAAAGCTGTTAGAAAGGTTAGCAGGAATGCAGTGTCAGAAACACTTTTTAGCTGAGGATGATCTCCCTGTTCTATAGAGCAATGCGAGTTTGAACTCTAGGAATTCTAGAAACTGCAGCAGTCCATCACTATCTGAAGCAATTAACCTTGTCAGGTCTCGTTAGCTGGGCTGCAGCTCTGAGCCAGTGGAGCTGGCCTCCTCATACTTCGGAGTTATTTAATTTGTGCTGTGTCAGGGCTGCACACAAGCCCTTGGAGCCAGGAAACCTCATGTGAAGCAAGATAGACCTCACTGCCATTCTTGCCCTTGCCTAATTTTTAAACTGCATTACCTGTGGGTCTACAAAGCCAATTTCACCTTTATATTACTGTGTTTACCATATTGCTTGACACTATAGCTTTTGAAAGACTAAGAAAGAAGCATACCTGGAGGACACACTATTAAAACACTGAACTATTTGTGGAGATTTGCAATGGAAATATCATTTATCTTCCTATGCAGTGATTTCAAGATCAAGCTGAGGGTGATGTTCCGGGCAATGTAATATGATTATACTTTCCTTGGGAGCTGGACAATATATCCTGTTTGAAAAATGATTATATATTGATGACTGAAAAAGAAAACTTGACAAACTGCAGTGAAAATAACATCCCCCTTGAGAAAGTTTGTTTGATAAAATTATGACATCCCAGTGTAAATTCACTATTGCACTTTTTCCAGATTTTTTGATCCCTGGGAAA
Organism: Gymnorhina tibicen; assembly: GCA_013399875.1. Taxonomy (NCBI): domain Eukaryota; kingdom Metazoa; phylum Chordata; class Aves; order Passeriformes; family Artamidae; genus Gymnorhina; species Gymnorhina tibicen. The sequence goes on along the minus strand of VXAZ01007117.1, from coordinate 436,606 downwards.
ATAATTCTGTGATCAAAATAAAACTGAAGTGTTGAAAGTAGAAAGTCTTCCTTACCTGATACTAAAACCACAGCTTTTATGATTTCAGGATTTTGTCCAATATTTTGTCATGGTTTGTTTTTCATATACAAAATTAACTTTGAACTGCTGTTTCTCCACTAAAAAAAATCAAGTTATAGTGTCTGTATTCATTTAGAAACTGAGAAAAAATTCTGTTAATGCACTCCTGAGTAAAGATCTGTTAATTTTTCTATTCTCTCTTTGTGTTGCATTCCTCTAAAAAAAGAAGTGAGGGAAGAAAGTGCTTAAGAAATATTTGTAAGTAAATACTGTTTGGGTTTTTTTTTAATTTTAATGGAACCAAACTACAATCCACCCCTGCCAATGTTTAAGTATTACTTGATTTTTAGAATGCAAGTACTTCCCCTGACTTCTGTCATGTACATTTGTAACCACTGGCAGAATCAAAGCTTCTGGATGTTCCCAAATGAGAGCTGTAAACTTCATTGTTAATACAGAAAATTATGTTTAATACGTCTCTGAGAAGAAAAACAAAATTCAGAGTTATTTCATGAAGCTAGTAGAGGAAGCTTTGAAATCTCTGTTGAAGATGATTTAGAAATTGGAACTGCTCAAACACAGACTTACCATATATAGTTTTTGAAGAGGAAAGGCGTTTTCCTAGGTGAACAGGGACATTATTTATTGACAATATATGTCTGCACAGTAAGGGATAATAAATCTACGTAGAAAAGCAGCCACAAAATAATTTTACTATTACAGTTGGTGTCCTGGGCCAGATTAATCCCTGTTTTTTTTCTGGTAGATCAGTAGAATGGCACTAGGGATTCATTTATCGCTTATAAAAACACCCATTCCTCAGCTGTAACTCCCGAAGCCATCACCTTCTCCTCTATCAGAATATGGTCAAATGTTGTGTATCTATGTATATGTATGCTGATTTTACATGCCTTTTGGCAAAAGTCACCATAACATACCATTGCTCATTCCAGATGTTGTAAAAAGTAAAATGCTTAAGCTAGAATTGCAAACAGAGAAGAACTTGCAGTTTGGGTATTTTTGCATCTCTTGAAATCTGAATGCCTTACATTGCAGTCAGTCCTTCTGTACAGGGGTTTGTGAAAGCCAGATTTCCTAAGTTCTCCAAGTAAGATAAAGTTTTTGCAGTTGCATGTTTAGTGCTAAGATCTAGTATTTGTGGTCTTGCTGTCTGAGGAACCAACACTGACTTCTAATGGGGGAAAGCTGTTTGAGTTACAGAACCATATATAAGCATGAAAAAGTTGCTGTCTAAATTACTCAGGCTCCTTGTGGAAATTTTTAGTCAGGATATTTTGAATTTAGGAGGAGGAATAAAGGTGTGTTTCCTTAGGAAAAAAAAAATTAAGTGACATACTATCTCTATTTCCTATGCATATATCACCCAGGTACGTTTACATCTGAGTGTCATAACAACATCGGTGTAGGTAACTCGTGTGATGTTCCTAATGTGATTCTTATTTGGTAGATTAGAATTGATATAGAAAGAGACAAGCAGATTAGAATAATTGTGTATTTATCTACCCAAGTAAGAAACAGATCTTCAGTATTTTCTAAAATGACAGGGTCGGTGATGGAAATCTTTTTCATTGCATGATCTAGAAGTATTATCAGCATCAGCTTCTGTGATTCATACCTTGGGTCACCTGTCATAAGCAAGTTCCTATAGATCTATGACTAGATATAAAAGAGAGCTTCATGAATGTAGGTAGCCTTCTTTTCTTTCCTCTGGAGCAGGCGTGTCTTCATGACTCAAAGTCTCAGGAATGTTTGGCAGAAAATGTGCAAACAACGTGTATCACTGAGTGGAAAGCACATGAGTCTCTAGAACCCCTGATGGTGAAGAGTGGAGATGTAATTAGCAACGTGTTCCATTTGCCATGGATTGGTGACTCCTTGCCGGAGTATATTTTTCAGAAATTCCATTGACTTTCTATTTGTATGTTTAAATGTTTAAACACAATTTTTTTCCTAAAACAAATTTAAAGTATTTTTTCCTATTTTTCCTTTAGGTAACTTTACCCAAGTGATTTGTAGAACCTAGGTCAGAGGCAAGAGGCACATAATTATCTCGTGCCTGGTCCTCTAAGTGTACCAGACTGTTAGTACTGGGCATGTGAGTTCTGGGCTAGTCAGTACTAGATGTGAAAATGTGAAGCTGTGTTCTGGAGAGGTTGTTATGAGTGCTGTGAGCAGGTAAGGACATCAAAGGCGTATGACAATTTTTAGTCATTGTGTCCACAGGCACACAGCAGCTCTCTTTTACCTTGTGCATGTTCTGTTAACAGTTCATCTTTCTCTGGAAGCCCTGCCCTGCTTGCAGTTAACAAAGATTCATTACCTCCACTCCAGCATTCCATGTCTGCACGGCAAGAGGTGCTGACTTATCTTCCTGTTTTCACCATCTACCTTCAAATGTGCCTAATGCATTGCCTGTTGACAATAATTGTTTCCTTGGTAGCCTAGATTTCTTTTGCATATGTTGGCAAGGATAAGAACATAGAAGTATAAAACTGTGTCATGTTATATAATGTCCAATTCTTCAAATACCGTTCACTTAGGCAGCAATATTGGAGATGAGAGATGTTATACATCCTTTTGTGGAAGTATTTTTATGATTAATTTTTTAAATCTTCACTGGTATCAGTACAAAATTTCCTTGTGTGTTAAGATATTAATAATGAAAGTGCCTTAAGTGTTAGTTCACATGGGATCATTTCACGATACATATGTTAGTGAGAGTAGTCTGTCCCACAGACAGCTTGGAGGAGTTCGTTGTAATTCAGAGTACTTACAGGCCAGTTAGTCAAATTTGTGTCCCACAAGCTGTGAGCTGCAGCTAAGTATTTGATCTTACTACTGCGCATTAAAATTATTTCTCAAATTTTATGCCACAGTTCTTTATTACTTAGCATAGTAGTGAGGAATTTATAAATAAATAATAAGACAATTTTTTGAAAGTAGTTTCTCCTGAGAGGAAAATACAGAATGAATGACTATCATAATTCTAGATCTAAGTTAAGAAACAGTCACCCTCTAAGATTTAATTGGGAGAAAACTAAGATAGAAAACAAGTTTTTTGTTAGTTCACATAATTTTAAAATTTTTTTTCCCCTGTCTGTGTTTTTCAAAGTTCAGCAGTCAAGCATGACTTAAAAAACAGTAAAGTTCCCTTAGGGACACTTTGGGGATTAGAGACATACTGTAGTAGAAAATGTAAACATGATAGAGCAAAGAGTAAGGTCATGCAGAGCACTGTCTGTTAGCAGAAGATCTTAAAATTGATTCACTGCTTCTCTATAAATTCTCTCTGCAGAGAAATACTGGTCTCTGACACACAGACTGGGTGATCATTCTTGCAGGAGGTTTTGCATAAAGCACAGTTGCTGAAGAAAACTGGAAAGATGACACTTTCAAATAATCAGTTGTGTTGTTCCAGTCTAGAATTAACAGTCTTAGTGTAAAGGCCTTTTAGACTTAAAAACTATCTAAATAAAGTGAATTACTGTAACCTAAAGAAGTTTCTGAAGTTGCTAGGAGTATAGATTTATACTGTGCTTTAAAGAAGGGCATAAAGTGAAGCCCAGGTGAGGACTAGTGCAGTATAACTGATCTAAGGTACCAATAAATCCCAAACTCCTTGAACTCAACTTTTGGCCATAGCATTAAAAGGTACCATTTATTTTTAAAATAAAATTGGTTTTCTTTAGGTGTATTGCTTTTTAGAGCAGTCAGGCATCATCAGTGTTAAGTGTGTGTTCATCACCTCTTGCAAATCATTGCCACCATGATTATAGTTTGGAACAACACTTCCCTTACTGTCTGCCCACATTTTTGAAAGTGATAGTGAGACTATCTCCTGTGATCAGCACAGACAAGTGATTGACTCATATGGGTCTGCATTAACATCCACTATGGAAAAGGCAGAAGTGCCATGTCTGCCTGCCAGTGTTGAGGTTTGCCACTGGAAGTTGAGGGACAACAAAGGATTTTAATTTTCTAAGATATTCTTTGTTTAACCTGCTGCATCATTCTGTTTTTGAGTACCAAGCTTTTAAAAAGGACAGGTTTGTTCTATTTAAGAGTCTGGTAATTTTTATTTTTGAGATACACTTTTTAGCCAGGGAACAGAATAGGGATATCAGAATGCTAAAACAACTGATAGTTGCTCTTATCTGAAGATTAAATAAGATTCTGGGGAACATGAAGAATGTTGCAGAATATTTGTGACTCTTTACCAACTCCTATAACCACAAATGGATGGGATTTAAGGGAGGATCTTACAAGTAGGAATCTTGGTGTTCCTGACCAGCAAAGCACTTAAGCACTTTCTCAGCTGAAGCATTTGGGTAGTTCTGCTGAATCCATGTCTGATTTGCTTGTGAGAAAGCATATGTTTAAATGCTTTAGTGAACAGGAGCAGACCACTCTGTGGCTTTCAGGACTTGACCCTAGTAGTCAAGAAAAAAATTCTCAAAGGGATTCTGTAGACTTGGAGTGTAATCCCTAGTGGTGAGTGCAGGTTTTTGCCCACATCTTTCTACACCCTTGACTCAATGAATCATCAGAGTCACTTGTTTGTTAAGACTTGTATATATGTATGTATCTCTTTTACAGTGTTTCTCATTTTCCTTATAAACTGTGTCTTCAGTAATTTGAAAAATTTCTTTTGCTTGTTGTAACTCAGTGGCACTGTGTGAAAAATTTTGGTTGTTTGTTTAATAATGGGCATGGGGGGGGTACTTCACATTTGGGGTGAAGAGAAAACCATGTTTAATCAGTGCATTTCAAATATATTATGCAAGGAAATAATCATAATCCAGAAATTCTACAATAGGGAAGTGATGGAAATTCTGGGTAGAGGTTGAAATTCTGGATTGGAAAATTATTTTGGCAGCTTTGATCACAGTGAAAAACCCCTGAGCAGAGATCATTGCAGTCATTTTTATAATTCTCAAGTTTTAGATGGACCTCATCATTAAGTTGCAGTTGTATGGTGTTTTGTTTAATTTCTTTCTGTTAGATTTACTGATTATAAAATGCTCATTTGAAGTAGAACAGTTGTTAGTCTAACTTTTGTAATAAAGATTGGATTTTATTTAGTGCACTTTCACTTTTTCACAGTTGTTTTCTATTTGCATGTTCTACTTTTCTATTATTAAAGTAGAATATGCAAATATATACTTTGTGGCTGCATTATACATTATTATCTCACAGCACAGAATCAGTAGATTTGAGTAAAAGGTACTGTATATAAAGCAAAACTGAAAATTTAATAAGCTTTGGAGGTAACCAGCTATTTTTAGTGCATTTGGCTAAATGTAGGTATTTTGCTCAATAATGGGTAAGGCTAAAGAGGGTACTACCATCTTGCATGCATGGTATCTGTAAGATGGAACTTTCATTTTGGATGATTTGCCTTGAAGATTAATTAGCTGTACACATGCTGTGCAATTACAGTTTTAGTAACATGATCAGCTTTGAAAAAAAGAAAATTGGGTTCTTGATGTCGTTGGAGAAAGAATCTGGAGAACAGCAGTATAAATGGGTGAAGAAAATGCCTGGTGCTCTTTTCCGTTTATCCTAATCTGCCTTCTTCCCTGTTATCTAAACCCTGTTTGTCTGAGACATGTACCTGGTCCCATTGGCACTAAGCAAAATGAATATTTTTCCTTTTCCCTGCTTGCTTAAGTAACAGGACTGGGTGTCTCCTGAACTCACTTTTGCTCTGTGCTTCAGTCTCCTTCCCTTGTAAGTCATTCCGTATGTTTATTGTACGTGTCAAATTGTTCAAACTGTTATTTCTAGATTGTTTTATTTGAGATTTATTTTTAAACTGGCAAATACAAATTTAGTGAGCCTGCCTCTGTGTGGACCAGTGTTGACACCCTGTGGCTAACTAGATTAAATCACAGAGGAGTATTTGGTAGGGGTATCCTGAGGAACATCTCCCGGGCTTTAGCCACTGTTTGAATACAGTAGTCTCATAACTGAGCTGTGTAATAACTGTGCAGCAGGTTTCTGCTCTCATTTCCTCGAGGGAATATGTGAAAATAGTCCAATAATATATTGAATAACAACTGAACTTTATGGCTACTTTTCCTTACCCTGATTTGGTACATTTTAACTGCTTCTATGCTAAAGGAAGAGCTGGATGCCAAGTGTGCAAATGCATTATGTGTTGTGTGTCTTTCAAACAGTCATAAATTGTATGGTGTTTTCATTGACCAATCAGTGTTCTATTCATTCCAAACATTCAGTTACAAAATCTTTAAGTCTTTTTTATTGCTGTTGTGAACATGGCATTTCTCTGGAAATTGTTGCTCTGTAATTTATTTTATATCTGAATGTCTGTCTTTGCACTAAGTGCAGCGCTTCAACCTTAAAGCAGTAAATTCAGAGCAGCACCACTGAGTGCAGAGACTTTAATTGACTAGGAGTAAGGTGTACTTTAAGCACTGATAAAAATATGGATTTTTAATAACATGCATTTGACTTTTATTATGGATTTAAGGCATCATGTGAAAATATAAAGCCTGGATGTTATTTTTTGTTATTTAGCTGTGTAATGTCGGCTTAAAAAAATTATGTACCCCTCAAAGTATTTTTTTATCATTATTTAAGGAAACTCTGTAGGTGAAGCCAAGGAATAAAGAAAACCTCAGAATAACTTCACCATTCATGAAGTCAAAGGCTGAATTTTTGCCAGTAGTTAGTGTGTTCATTGAGTAGTCATGAACAGGAAATGATACCCTCTTCAGGCACTCAGGTGAAGGGATGGTCCTTACAGCATAACCTCACAGACTGCTTCACATCAAGATGTGCAGTTTTTTCTCTCCTTCCTTCATCCCTGTTCCTCTTTCTTCCCTGCTGCCTCCACACACTCACACTTCCTTTGGGAATACTCTCACACCAGGTCTCTTAAGCTGCCCAGCACAAAGGAATGGAAAGAGGGAATCTTTCAAGGGAGCAGGTGCCAAGCCATTTAAGACTTTGTAGATCAAAACTAGCACTTTCAGTTTCACCCGGACGTTGGCAGATAGCCAGTGAAGGTCGCAGAGTGCTGGTGTAAAGATCTTTGTCTAAAATACACGATTTGCTAAATGGATTGCTGCCTTCTGCATTAGCTCAGATATCCCCTTGCATCAGCCCTGGAGTCACCTCGTGTTGAGCACATCACAGTCATTAGCCCAAGAGGGTACTTTAGACTAAATTCTTACCCAACTTCACACCCTCTACAGTGCCAGCCATCCCAGGGAATGTGGTATTTAAATCAGAACAGTTATGATATTGGTTGTTGACCTGGTGCCACTGTGAGCTGCCTGTTCTCTATAACTACCACCTAGAAGCCTTCCCCTCTTCCTTAAATAAACTGAATGTCAGCTTTTTTGGGACATTGTACCCACTGATGCCACATGACTCGTGTTATCCATTAAGAATAATCATTAGATCTGTTAAAGCTTCTGTGATTTCAGGAGGTTTTTTTTATGATCTAAAGGAATACTGAAATGATAATCTATTTTCTTGGGTTAACTGAGGAGTTCTGTGGCAGTGTATTTTTGGAAAATAGCTAGTTGAGTCTTTTTTCCTCCCTATCTCTCCATGGGTAATTCGCTACACCAGTCCTTGAGGTAAAGTTATTTGAATATGGTCTATTTGATATTTCTCCTTTCATTTTAACCCTTAAGGCTGGGCAGAAACCTGCCCCTCTGTAGTGCTCTGTGGGTCCCTGACACCCCCCAACAGATCCTTCCACTTTAAATAACACCACAGTCCAAAAGGCTCTGTCACTTCAAATTTATGCAACCCATGCTGCTTTTGCTGTACTGAAGATTTTTCTTACGGTTTTGAGGGAGAACAGGTCTGCCTTGTGAGCTTTCCACCCTATCTCCCTTTAACCTCTCAAATCTCTTTCCCTCGTTTCAAGTTTCATTACTTATACTTTGACCAGCTTTACTTGTTGCCAGTTTTAGACTTTCGCATTCCAGTTATTATATTCACTTGGGAATAAAAGCTTGGTGTGCTATAAATTTACTTTTCTTTTACAAGAAACAGAATATAGTTCTTTGGAAGTTAATCTATTGTCCCCATTCATCTGATAACCTTTGTGCAGGTTTTTTTTCTTTGAGAAAATGAGTGAAAACATATTTTAGTGTTCTTGTAATAAAGTATTTTAGTATAAGAAACCAAAGTATATGGATTGACTGTATTTTAATATAGTCTTACATGCAAGGATCTCGAAGACAGCATTTAGAAATTTTTAGACAATGGACAACAAATTTAACTAAAAACACAATGTGGATTCTCTTTAATTTTTTTTCCTTTTACCATGGGAAAATGTATTTCTTTTCTCTTTAAGTGTGTTACTCTTCATAATCCTCCATAAAACTTGAAAGTGTCAGTCATCTAGATAATTGAAAACATATAATAAATGTAAGACTTACATAGTTGCTAAATTAACTACTGAGTACATTTAAAGACAAAAGTTTACAGCAAAAATGGGTTTTTCCCAAGTATTTTTGCTTCTAATTATGCACTAAGAAAAGAAAAATAGATTTTTACAGTTATTCTCTTCTGTTTAGTCTTTCATCTTGAGTTTTGAGAAGATGAACTACCATGTTTATCATACTTACTTTGACCTTAACCTTTTTTTAATGAAAGAGACTTAAAATGTCCCAGCTGGCATGTCTCCCACTGCTGTGAAAAAAAAAAAGAAGAAAGAAAACTTTGAGTAGCTCTTCCTGTGCAGTAGTTGTAGCAGGCTGAATAAAACCATATAATGTATTAAGCAGAGAGTCAGTAATCTGTTATTTGGAGATGGAATTTGAGACATGTCTTGCCTCAGTTATGAAACCTATGAAGAAACGCTGTAGAGGAAAAAAAAGTCATAAAATATATTAGTAAGTCTGCAAAGGCATTAAAATATGCTTTTTTTTTATCATTTTGCATCAATAAATACAATCCCAACAATCATCATAACATCTTTATGTTGGTAGTTTGGTTTATGTACCAGTTTATGTATCAGTGCAAGGTTTATGTACCAGATCATTAAGTCTGAACTAGGACATTCCCTGTGTTTTTAGTGGAATTTACAAAATTTGTACCAGCTGGAGATCTGATTCAAGGAACATGATGTAAACCTCTGCACGTTGCCTACAAAAGCACACCGAAATTACAGGTGAGAATTAGCTCTGGGAATATGTTCTTGAATGAGGGTCAAAAGGGCATCACTTCACATAAATCAGCAGATTCTGCATTGGTGCAAAAGTAATGAAATACAAAGATTATCTTTCTTTTTTAATTAGTTTATGTTTTTTTTCACAAGTGTGCCTTGCATCAAATTTAAAGGAGATGAGGTGCAGTTATCTTGCTGTCTATATCAGATGTCTGTTAGTGAATACTGGCTGAGAGCGCTTCTGAATGGAGAACACCTTGCTCCAGGTCACTTCCAGACACATGTGGGAACCAGTGAAAGGCTTCCCAGATAACAGCAGCATTTGGTCAGGGTCAGAGATGAGGAATAATTCAGTGCCTTGGGTCTCATTCTAGTGATGAGCATTCTGTTCTGAGCATCCCTCAGAACTTGAAATGTATGCTTGTACTTTTTGGCAGTTCTAGAAGAGTAAATAACACTTTTTCCTTTGGAACAAAGGGAGAATCAAGCAGACAGACCCTGAAGCTTATGACTAATGTTTAGGAGTAAAAATTTTGGGAGCTCCTCATAGGAGTACTTCGCCTGAAAGCTGTTAGTAGCTACACACTCTAGCTGTGTGTAAAACCTGCGTATGTTGCTGATTATGCTATATGCAAAATTAGAATTTTATCTAGATAAGAAGCTCTATTCTCTTAGAGTACTAGAGAGAGTGTTCTTCCTGACTCCATTAAAATTATCCACACTTTATAAGTATTACTGCTAATTAGTGCAGTATAAAGCTGTTGAAAGCCATACTTGAAAGCCACACATCAGCAAATGCATGCCCTTGTGCATTGGTGTAACGTGTTGGTGTAACGAAGACTTTACTCAATATGTTCAAAATCTGTGGGAAGTTCCTCTGGATTATTTGTGATGTCAGTATTTCAGCTGTTCAGCTCTAATGTCTCAGCTTTTCTGACTTTTCATTCAAAGCCTAAATATGGGAGAAGGTGAAAATGTTTTGGTTTTTTTTTTTAACAGGACTGAAGTCCTTTAATTTATATGTCACACTTGAAAGTGTGTGCAGTTGTGGCATTGACTGGGAAGGAGCTGTGACTTTGGTCAGTCTTGTGGCATCATTTTTAGCCTGATACACTATTGGATCAGAGGGACAAAGGGTTGTGAGTAGGAGAGAAATCCAAGACTCGTACCTCAGCTAGTTTATTATTCTTGGTAAAAATCATAAATGTTGATGGAGTAAGATTGGCGAATTTGTTCTTTATGAATTATCTGAAGTAATTACAGGTTAATATTCCAGAAATCTATATTTTGTTAAAAAGCCTATCAAGTAGCAGTATTTCTTAATCCAGTGTCTTCTAAATAAAAAAGAAGTAAATGAGTGAGATGTAATTGTCTAAAAAGGATTTGCTTGAAAGCTGTCAATGTCCTGGTAACTTGAAAAAAATCACCCTCAACAAATATTAAAGAAATATACCGTACTTAAGCATTAGAAGTTCATTATCCTATAAGTAGATATCCTAATTTGTTTTTATCTTTGCGATACTATTGTGTGAGGGATAGGTAGTGGTAAAGTGATGCTTAAAAGCTTGGTTATGGTGGCATTATGTAACAGTCACTTTTCAACAGTTACAGTGTTTCAATTTGCAAATTTTACATACTTAAAAAAAAACCTCAGTCCAGCAAGCTGCAAACTTTTAAAGACTTTAAATCTGCCAAATTATAGCCACTTATTTTTACCTGACATATTTTCAGCTTAGACCCACATAGGAGCTGCCAAACTTGTTTCTTTTCATTACCTGTTCTATGTCTGGCTCGAAGTTTAGATTTTAGAAAATGGAAAAAAGCTGTTTGTGAAATCACAAGGCTCTTGAGCTCTTAGTTTCCTCTTAGTATCAACGTTTATTTATTTAGGTTTGGGCTGGGTTTCAAAAGATTGAAATTGGAAACAGAGAAGGTGACTCTGAATACCATTTATCTGTATGTAAGCGAACATTCAATGTACATTTAATTTAAAAAATTGCTGTTTCCTACAAGAGGGAGATATTTTTCACATTGTTAAAACATTTTTAGAGGTCACTAGGTGGTCATGTCACCAGCAGGGAGTTTTTGTTTGGCAGGCTGCATTAGCAGTTAGTAACAAATGCCTCCCATGATTCTGCGTTCAAAAGGAGTTGCTTTGCAAGTAACAAATACTTACAACCTGAGAACTGAAGTATAAAAAGTAGTGACAGGGGAAAATGTTTGGAAATGTAAAACAGCATCTTTAGTGGCCAAATTGGAGTGTTTAGGGAGTTGAAGATTACATATCTACTTTATACTTGAGCTTGGAGTTTACAGAAGCAATAATATTTTCACTACTGCAGTTGTGAGTCTCATCATTTCTAAAGAACTGTAAATTTGCAGCTTACAGAAGTCCTTGTTTTGGGCTGTAATTAACTCTTTCAATTGTAATTGTCATCAGAGCCTTCACACTTGTTTTAAATTTTGTTTCCTTATGTGGATTTGCATATTTTATGAATGCCTATAAATATTATACCTTAATTTTCCTCAGCTTTAAAATGTTCTAAAAATTAAAAAGAAATAAAACTGAATAACACCAAATGTGTACAGAAGGTTTGGCCAAATCTACACTGGGAGAGATTGGAAGCCATGTTTGAGAAATTCTTTGTAATCTCTTACTTTGTTGTCTTTCCGAATTAAGATATGGTGTGTGAACATTTGCTAGTGAGAGTACAGTGGAAATAGTATTTGGAAAGTGAAAGTACTGAGAGTTGGAGTGCAAATATCAATTTGTTATATTTGTAATACAATTCATTTTTAAACAAATGTCATTAGTAGCCGGAACAGTTAAGGATTTCTTCCCTTAAATATAGGGTTCACTTTTTCATGATGAATGTAATAGAGACATTCTGGTTATTTCAGTGTATCATTTAGGCCCCATGCAAAAGAAATCAGGAAAGGACTCTAGAAGAAGATTAATGCCCATGGTGATGCTAATCTGAAGCAGCTGCTTGACTTAGGACTGCACTGATTCACACTTAAGCTCTGACCCTGGCACCTCTCCTGCTGTATTGCCAAAGTCTCCACAGTCCTAGGCCTTATGCACTCAGATGTCCTTGATAGGCTGGCTGCGCTTTTCATTTAAACTGATTGTGTCCGGAGTGAGAGCTTCTTGGTAGGTGAGGATCTGTTGCTGGACACAACAGCCTTCCCAGGTTCACGTGAGGTGCACCTTCTACTGAGAGTCTGCAAGGGATGGACAAAGCCAGAACCAGGATGAGTTGGACACATGTGGCCTTTTCCTCTGGCACCTCAAAATACATGTTTTCTTAAAACAGAGCTTTGCACTTCTCCAAGAGAGTCTCTTGTTGATGGACAGTACTGAAAGTCTGTGAATGGAGAATTCCTCTGAAGGATGGCAGGATGAGATCAGCGAGTAATCCCATCAACTCACCTTTACACTCAACTTCCACAGGAAGGAAACTGGAATATATGAGATAGAAGAGAGTTGCTGTGCCCTCTGATCCTGTGACCTTGTTAAAACCAGGCCCCCAGTCTGGATGAGCTGAAGAATAATGTGCGCCAGCTGTGCAGGCTGCATGTAGCATTGGGAACCAAGGATCTTTGACAAAAAAAGGTGCTTGGAAAGGCACTTTAGGCCAATTGATACCACATGGTGACCTTACGAGGACTAGAGTCCTTGGGGTCCCTTTTCAGAATTAGACTTGGACCAAATCTAGCAGCTGGATTTTTTTTACTCTAGAGGGTTGCTGTCGTTTAGTTAGCTATACTATCGCTTGTCTGTATTGAATAGGAAAAGACCATGCCTGGAATTCTCAATATCTCTATTTTATTATACTCAGAAGACACATACTGATAATTTTTTCTGGGGATTCCTGGCAGAAGCAGTATGAAACTTAATCCTTACCTCAAGCTCTACGGTACTAGAGTAGCTTGTGCATTTCTGTGGTTAGGGCTTGTGAAGATGCAGGAGAGCGTTTTCACAGGTCCATGGGCCAGTGATAGATCAAGCAAGGAGCAAAGGACTTGTGTTTCTCGTGCTGCTCTAAACCTGCCAGCAAGCTCTCCTGTTCCCTGTTTCAGCATGGACATTCTGCTCAGGTGACCTGGTCTGGCTCCTGAGAAAGATGGTTATGTTTACCTTCACTATTGCGATATAATCCCACAACACCTGGAAGCTGTGATGTTGTGCTGGATAATGACACAGTCTATGGCTAATGAGATTTACTTAAAATATTTTCTTGATGAGGATTTCCTAAACTGTGGTCTTAGCTGATTGGAATAAACAATAAGCTCAGTCTAGGAGTTTCATGGCCCTTTGTAGGTTTCCCACCATTTCAGTTTCTGTGCAAAAAGGGTTTGTGGGATATTATGAATGTTTTTCAATAACTTCATTTTTCTTTAATCAATTAGGCTGAAGTTACAGGGTTTTTTAAGAATATGTAGGCACATATTTTGCTATGTACATTATGAAATAATTTGAAATTTGGTGGGTTTGTAATTGTATATTAAAGAACAGTAGTTCACCTTGAAGGTAACAACTGAAAATTGATCTGTGAGTTGGTAAATGTTGGGAAATGCTATTTGTTCTTTTGGTAGCTTCTCTCCTCTCCTGCAGCAGCTGAGGTTTTGCTGCTGGAATACATTAATTTAAGGTGATTTGTATTAGATCCATCTTTATAAAATGAATGCCACAGCTTTTTAACTAGCCAATTTTATCAACATCTTTAGCAAATCACCAATGAGGTGCAGTAGTCATTGTCAGTAATAATTTCTTTGCGGACTTCAAAATAGTTGCTGAGTCTCTATTTGTTACTTGAAAAACTAAGGCCTCTCTCAACAATCAAAACATATGCTTGGGTCCTGGGAGGAATTTAAGCTGTTTCTGGAAAGAAGTTGGGGGCACAGTTGGGGTTCTGTCCATCTCTCAATTCAAGAATTGGTCATTTTTAAATCCAGTGTTAAACTTTGGGTACTGTTTTCAGCAGATTTTAATTGTGCTCTGATTTGTTCTTTTTACTGTATTATGACTGCCGGTTTAGTTACCAGATAATGATGCAAACTTAATGATGAGGCAAAACACAGAGTAAACTGCTCTGATAAGCTCTGCCAGATAGGTTTTAGGTTTATCCACTTTGTCCATCAATTGCCTGTGTATCAGCTGGCTGGAAGTGGGGATGCTGGGGTGCATGGGGCAGAGGTTTCAAGCCAGCCACCTTCCTGGCTAAGTGACAATGCTGGCACAGCTGCAAGGTGCAGAGGAGCTGTTGGTACTGAGATTAAGTGGAAGTGGCAGCAGTACCTGCTAAGACAGAAGACAGGAGGGAGCAGCACAGGGGTGTGAATGGGAAGGGTGTCAAGTTGGATCACTGGGTAGGACATTATCCTTAAGAGATTTTCAGATGCAAAAAGGTTGGCAACTAGTGACATTGATTACAGTCAAATGGAAAGAATTAAAAAATTACTCTCCATGTAGTATTCCAGATCTATCAAAAATTCACTGGCTAACACCATGATTTGATTATAACCAGTGAGAGTTACCTGTTGAAAAAATAGCTATTGAGGAAATACCTATTAGCAGTTCCTCCTTTTATTACGTTGTGCAAGTGTCTTATTCACTGTATTGAGTGCAGAGAAATAAAAATAATTTTCTTTATTATATGAATGGCTGAGACAGTGACTTCTTAGAAAACATATTTTTGGAGGTATTGTCAACATGTGTGAAACTGTGTTCCCATACACTTTGCTGATTTGCTTTTCACTTAGGTAGTCAGCACTGATATGATAAGTTCCTTGTTCAGCTCTCTTGCTTCAAGCTACTCTGCTTCCTGTAAATGTGAACTGAATATGTCAGCCTTTATAAACATCATATGGACTCTGTTCCTCCCAAACAATTGTAGCTGTTAGTAATTGTTCATTACAGAGTAAATTCCACTAATATTCAGAAGCATGGAAGTAATTTGGGGAGAAACATACTTTGTTCTTTTGTACTTTGTATAATACCAATCTCTGCCTTAAGGATAAACTGAAGTCAACCTTAACTGTAGAACCATGAGCAGTGGTCATAAAGTAGCTTGAAAATGAGTAGAACAATCAAACCAATTATGTCTTTGCCAGGATTTTAATACTTGAATGTAGTTTTAAATGTTTTAAATATTTTATTTATTAGATTTTTACATAGTGTTTCCTACTTTTAAAAATACCTTAGTTCTTTGTTAATGAAACCTTTGTTTTCTGTTATTAATTCACTGGGTTTTGTGATGAGTAAAATAATAACCTGTATGCCTTTCTCTTTTTTTTGGAAAAAATAAGGCAGACATAGATAAAATTTCTAAGTGCCCGATCCTGGTGTGAATTTTTTGGTTTTTTGGTTGATCTTCTAGTCCAGAAAGGATAATGCTGCGTTCTCTCTTTCAGCATCTTTTTGCCAATTTTTTGTGTTACTTTCTTATTTGAGGAAGTATTGCTGTAGCCAGCCAGCATGGTTCTCATATGCTTAAAATAATGTCTAGAATATTTCACATCATTTTGTATTCTGAGAGTGTGCATTTTCTTTTGTGTTAGAGAACACATTCAACAGCAGAGGTGCCTGCAGGGTTGAGTTGTAGTGACTAAGTAGGTCTCTTTTGTGCAACAGGAAAAAAAAATCCTACACCCACTTTTGTATCTAGACTTTGATTTGGTTACTTCTGGCTTCTTTGAGCAGCTGAGGTGCCATTATTTCCTCCCACCTGTACTGAATCTCTGCTCATTGCAGAAATTAACAGCTGCTGTTTCATTTCTCATAGCAATGGCACTTCTATTAGCATTCTTCCTTCTAGTGACAGCTCATCTGAAAATGGATCACATTATTTGTGTGAGTCACGAGGCCACCCGGATAGCAATTTCAGCCAGCATTTTCCATAGCAACTACATCTTAGGCTGATTCTGCCACAATTCTTTCCAGATGTGCTGTTGATTCAGGTAATGTTCAAAATCCTGCTCAGAAATTCTTTTTTGTTGTTGTTCTTGGATTCCAGAGCTCATCCATGGTTGCAGTAAGTGTACAGCTTTGTACATAGTTTAAAAAAATCAAATCAACCACGGGCATGCAGAGGCCCCAGAATGTGTCCTCTATTTGATTCTAAAGAAGGGTTTGTTTGTTTTTTTTTTTTGAATTGATGAATTTGGTTATTTTTCCAAGAGCACTATTGATTTTTGTTAGATGGAGCATCCATGTCTTCGGTTTTGGAAGGAATGTATAGATTTTTCTACCATAGCCACTGTAGAAATTCAGCAATCTTTATTAATTCAAATGTTCTTGCAAGCATACCTCTTGTGGGAGTATCCCTGGGGAAACCTGATTTTACTGTCTGGCCTGTGTTTGGTAGCTGCTTCTGGCTATACCCTCTTTTCCCAAGAAGATTCACCTCAGTTATTTTAACATATTACACCCAAATAGACCAGTTACCTTCTGACATAGACCTGGCTGATAGCTTGAGAAGAAAATGTTCTAACAATGGAAAGAAATGATAGTTAAAATACTGACAGGAAAGAAAAAACGGTTTGATTGACCTACCCAATGAACAGTAAGAGCCATACAGTTTTTTTAATTCTAGTTCACTGATTTTAATAATTTCAAAAGTATCATCAAGTACTGATTTTCAGTGACCAGTGTAGTCCTATGGATTAAGTAATTTTATTATCCATTTTTGTAGTAGAATTTGGACCAACTTGATCTTAGCATGAAAGCAAACCTTTTTTTGCCCGGAACAAAAGTCCTTGATAAAGTCTGTCAGAAATATGTTTGAAATCAATAGGAACTTCATGTGTCAGTTTGGTATGATCTGTAAGAAGTTAATTGTTTATCAAGACTAAACATGCTACAATTCATTGTGGAACTGTCTTAAAATATCTCAGTACTGTTATCTCTACTGTGAGGACTCCTTATTGCCATTCCAAGATCTGTCCTGTGGCCTCTAAACCTTCTACCTGATACAGTTCAGATATCCTTTATGCCTCTTTAGTCTGCTTTGAGACAGGCAGCACAAAGTGTCTTCACTGTGAGCCAGTGTGGGTTATTTTAGAGCTCTAAGACTCTGCACATGCATTTTTTTAAATGCTTCCGTAGTCGGAAACAGATTTTGAAGCAGTTAACCCACCAAAGAAGATCAGTGAGGAAACTTCTTTATGCAAAGCTGAATCATGTGAGGTCTTCATGCTTCTGGCAAAGCTTGTGAATAGCTCCATTAGCAGGGAAGTCATATAATTAAATAACATCATGTGGTATCCTATCTCTTTCATTCCCAATCTTTTAAGATACTAATTAGAGAAATATTTGTGTGCTGCTGTCTAATTTCCGCTCTCCTTCCATAAAAAATATCTTGTTCCTACTCCGGGCTTTCATTGTCTTTACTGATGCTTTTCTATTTTATAGTTATTAATTTCGTATGCTGTGTTTTGGGTGTGCAGTATTTTATTAAAAATGAAGTTTGGGGTTTTTTTCCACTGAGGTGAAATGATGGTGGCAGGGTTTGAATAAATATTTTCTGATAAAATGCTCTTAGGCACTTAGGTCTTTAGACATCCCACACCTGAAGGAATTGTGGCCTGCTACTTAGAAAAGAAATAACTTATCTTTTTACACAGGTGTTTAACTACCTTTTTTTTTCATGTTAGCTCCAGTAATTAGTGGTGTTAATACTTGATTTTCTGTGGCTTGTTCCAGTAGTTCCAGATATAATTAAATTGTCAGAAATGATATGTTAAAGTTTATTCTGTACCTAGAAATACCTTATCAACTAGGCAAATTTAACAAAAACGTATTTTATAAAATAAAAATGCTGAGTTGTAATAATTGCTAGAATTTCCTGTATCAATCAAATTAAGCTATGTAACTTTTAACACATAGTGTAGAAATAAGTAATGAATGTCATCATGTTAATAAAGGTAATGATGTTTCTGACTTCACAGATCTGAATTA
Organism: Gymnorhina tibicen; assembly: GCA_013399875.1. NCBI lineage: Eukaryota > Metazoa > Chordata > Aves > Passeriformes > Artamidae > Gymnorhina > Gymnorhina tibicen. The sequence goes on along the minus strand of VXAZ01007117.1, from coordinate 418,409 downwards.
AAATAGTTAAAATATTAAAATATCAGCCTTCTTGAGGTGTGTGCGTCGGGGTATTTGTTCAAACATCTAAGGGGTTTTTTGGTTAAGGTGTACATTCAGAGTTGTCCTCTGACTTGTATTTGTGACTGGTGGAATTTATATGGCACTGGTTTACACTGGTCTGACACCCTATTAGTAAGTGAGCATTTCAGCTGTGCCCTCAGATCAGTTCTCAAACATGAATTATGCACTGCCAAGAGAGTGCATTCTGTTAATTGTAAGTATTCAGGCAGTTTTGTTTCCCAGAATTGCCTTCCAATGCACTGTAAAGGTCAAGGCATAAATTCTAATACATATTCATACTGCTTTGTATATTTTGTTTCAAAATGGAGGTAATTTGTGATATGTTTTCGAGTTCAATGTGACCTGCATTGGATTTTATGAGTTTGATGTTTGTTGTTCCAAGGGCAGCTCTTTGTAGTGTTATGAAAATTAGAAGGAAGACCTTAAGTTGCTTCTTTCAAAACCAGCTCAATCTTTTTCTTAAATTTTGAGTGGAAAGAAAGGAAATAGAGTTTTGCATATTTTTATTTGTGTGGATAATTTTGTTGATGAGCATTTATTAAAAGTTGAAAAAAGCCCCACTGATTCTTTAACATAACCATCTACTTTGTAACAAATGGTTATTTGGGATATATTGTCAGCTCTAAATTAAGGACAGATTACAATTAAGAAAAGTTAATAAAAAACAAAGGTTGAGTTTGTTTTTTTTTAATATTGCATTTCTGCATCTCAGTTTTACATGTCTTTGACTCAAATATTTTGAATTCTCTGCAAATTCATTAAAAACGTAGTAACTCTTTATAGTAACTTTTTTCCCCCAAGCTTAAACCTTTATTTGGCAGTTCAAAAACATTACCAAGAACTATATTCCAAAGATCAAGCCATTCCTCTTCCAAAGCACTTTTATCTTTGTCTTCTATAAACAAAAAAAGCGGTGTTGAAGGATGAAGGGGCTGACAATGACAGATTACCTGTAGTTTTGTTTTCCTGTTTAACTTAGGTGGACCCTGTGCAGTGCCATGTTGTGCTGTAACACAATCCCATGTGCTCAGATCCCATTGTTCTTCCTCCCAGCAGTCCCCACTTGTGCACCACTTTGGGCTGTGGCACGAAGCGGGCGGAGGTATTTTATCCCAGCGCTGGCGTCATTCCTGTGGGGAATCAAACAAAGCCAAGTGAACAACAGGGGTCAGTTCCAGTAAAAAGCTGCAAAGCTGAGGAATAATTGTCATCTAATTTCTTCTGCTGTGCTTTACAGGACTATGAATTCTTTTTTCCTCTGCGTTTCTTACACAATCTGAAGCTTCTCCCCTCTACTCCTGTGTGAGCAGTGGTGCCTGTTTGAATGAAGTGATAATGCAGTGGTTGTTGAAGCGTGATCTGTGAAACTATGATGTAATTGCTTTCACAATGTCTTTTCTGGGGGATCTGTTTTACTTACCTGTCATTTCTAAAATATAAATTATCAAGACATCAGAAGTGCAATGTTATAGGGCTTGAAAAAGTTCCAAGAATTCAAAGGGCAGTTGAGTGGCTACTTCTTACTTGAACAAAAGATGGGCATGAAGTTCCTTCTTTGCCTTTTAAAATGTGGTTTGGTTTTGTTTCCTTAACAAAGAACCTATATGCACATTTCAAATTGCTGTTAAGGAGGAAAAAAGTGAATAATTTGAAATTGCCAATGTAAGGGCGATACAGTTAGTGGGAGATGTAAATAGAGGTGTGATTATGGGAGTAATGAACTGTGGCTCTGGCAAGGTGAAAGGGAGGAAAAGGACATGTGGTTAAGGAAGGGGATATTTCAAGAAACCTCTGAGATTATTCAGAATCAGGTCCTCTCTTTTGCTTGTTTCCTTTTACTCTGAAATTTCACATCAGAAACAGATGAATCTTCCCTTTCCTCCTTGATTTTTAGTCTAATACACATTTAAGAGAGGTGTAATAAATATAGAGACTATTTGTTGTCTATCTCACATAGTGTAAGCACTGGTATTTCATCCTCTCACCTGCTTCCAGCAGAAGACTTGATCAGATGGAAAATTCAAGATTTGATACTCAGATAATGTGAGGAAAAGTGCTTGGTGGGTTGGAGTCTGGAGTGGGGTCTGTAAGAGCAGGTCCCTCCTCTTTCTGTCCCACACTTAATGGAGCAGCCCTTTCTTCTTTGTGTTTGGGCTGCAGAGCATCAATAGTTGTCTGTGTTTGCTGTTAAGGGAACCAGGACAACCCAAAATGCCATTTCATGCTGTCTTTTCCTTCTGAAAGTATTTCAAAGGGGTTTGTTCTTTGAATACAGTGCAAGATAATTGTTCATTTAAAAGGAGTAATCTATAAATGTGCTTTTGTAAAGCAATTGGGGAGATAAATTTTCTGTCAGAAAAAGCTTTAAAATGCCAATAATATTCTGAAGTTTATTTTCTAAGATGCATGCACATCCATAATGGATTAACAGCATGTTTTAACAAACCATTTATTTGCTTTAGGAGTGACAGAGAGAAGCTGTTTCAAACAGGATCTCTCATCACCGTCTATCTCTAGTCACCTCCTACTGAACTTAAGGTTGAATACTGGGGGTCACAAGGGAAAGAAAACAGTAATTAAAGTGAAGAAGTTGATTGAACTGGTTTTTTTGTCCTTCAGTATGATTAGCATGTAAGAAGCTGGCTGAGTACTCTACTGTATACCATTAGTTCAAACATTTCTGACTTGATTCAGCTTTAATAGTAACTTTTTAAATTGCATTTCTGTATTTTGTGGAGAACAGCTTAAGTAGTAAAGGCAGTAAAAGTTCTCATTCGAAGGTCTTGTTTCTATAAATCTTAATCTTGGAATTCTGTTAGGTTACAATTGGACTGTTTCTAAGAACTCACCCCACCTCCCAAAAAGTTGTCATGGGCTCTTTTATTAAAGCTCAAAAAATTATTCTTAGACTAACAGAGGTGGGGAGTAAGGCAGGAGTGTTTACAGAGCTCACTTCTAAATTGACTGTGATAAGTGGCAATGCAATGTATTATGATTAGAGGTTTCTGGGAGACTCTTTAAGAAGGTTAACTGCAAGGCAGCTCTCAAAAGAAAGCATTTATCTTAGTGGTCATCCTTCAGTGTTTTATACTACTGAGATTTTTTTTGTGGGTGGTTAGAACCATTTTTTTGTGTTTTATTAGCTGTATCTTGAATACCTCCTACTAGCTGAATGACAGTTTAGGGTTATTAAATCTGTTCTTAGTACATTTTTTTATCCTTAGTTAATCTTGACTAAATATATGCTAGTGAGCAACCCTTTTTTCTCAGTTGTTGCCCATATTTGTTAAAGAAATTATTCCATTTGACATTTGTTTAGGCTGAAGTTTGATAAAATACTGTATACAATATACTTTTTCAGTTTGGCATTCAACAGAGACTTTCATGGATTTATTTCTTCTTGCATTATCTTATCTTCCCTTCTAGTATGCTAAGACTTCCTTTTCTTATTGAGTAATTTTTTTCACTCCAGGACAGATGCTTTCACAAATGCAAACTCTGTGTGTGTATTGCTAGAGATCCATAAGATTGCATTTTTCAGGTGTTAGGTAACATTTATAATTGAGTTACTTTGCTGTCATCTGCTTTCTCTAATCCTAAGTAAGATATTCTTTTTAATTCAGATTTTTCTTTAACACTACTTCCAGTGACTTTGCTAAAAGATTTATATTATTTTATACTTTGTGTTTGTTTAAAAGCTATCTCTATTATCAGATTAATAATTGATCAGTCCTCCAAGGAAAAGGATCTTTGTATTTGACTATCACTGAGGAGTGGCCTTGATCATTACACCTTGGCTAGATAGGAGGAAGAAAATTTGCTGCTTTCTTCTGCAATTTATGGACATTACTTCTGGTTCTGTGTGCCATGAATATAGAAAAAAGAAGTTTCAAGTTGACATAGCACTTTATGTTCTCATTATCATGTTGTCACTCATAGACTATTTATTGTAGTTTTTCCCAGTGTTTTCTCATCAGTCATTTCTCTGCCTTTTTCCACATTTTTCAGAGAGTACTGGATTCAGTATTTCAGCTAAGACCTTTTTTGTAGATGAAAACACTCCCTTCTGCCTTTCAATCTATTTTTGTTTTTACTTGTCAATAAGATATTTGTCTTATTCACAACAGATCATCAATATAGAGTTTCTCCTTAGTTTTCTAGGCAGCATCTTTGGTTTGTAAAGACCAGTTTTATTCCTGTCTTCGTGGCACTCTGAAAATCCTCCCATTCTGAAGCCTCATTGAAATGTAATAAGTAGATTTTCTGATCCATCATTCATTGGTTAATGAAAACTTTATACAAACTGGAATTTTGGATACAACACAACTGGTGTAAATAGAATAATTCCTGGCCATTAGGGCGGGGGTGTTTCTTTCATCTATTCTTTTGTATTTAATATGAAGTGACATTAAATATAGTAAGATTTTTGTGCAAATTTTCTTGGTATTTTTGAGTGGAAGCACCAGGACTGTAAGCCCAGATCCATCAGCTGTGAGTGTGCTTATTAAGAGACTGTTGTATTCACTGGCTCTGTATTAAGGACACTTGCCTGAGGTTGCTGTGGCTTGTTGCAGTCAGCCTTTGCCAGGGGAGGGGAAATTTCATTTAATAAGTTTTGCTTTTCCAGGGAAAAGTTTTCCGTCTTCTCTTTGCAATGAGCAGCATATTATAGTGAAAGACATATAAGTTGGAAATCCTAGGAATTACTTTATGCAGGTGAAAGAAAAATGTGGAGAATAATTACCAATGTAGAGCATTTGCTGTTAGGTTTAATATGTGTTTTTTAATTTGAAAGTTTACTTACTTTTACTGTGAATAGCTAGAGTGATTTATATATACATATATATATTTTTTTTTTTTTTGGTGTTAAAAGTACTACCCTGTTATTTGTATAACAGATTAGTTTGCCAAAAAAAGAGAGGAAAAACTACTAATAACAAAAGGGATTACCCTTTATAAATATTACTGTTAAAGAATGTCATTTAATCCACTACTCTAATAAATTATTTTAAAATGTATCTTATTGCTATAATTTATTAAACAATAAGGAGACATTTTGGCTGGAAATAGTGATAACATCTCTGTAGAACTGTATTTGGATAGTCATTTTTTTTCCTGACACAGTAGATAATTAGGAATTATAAATTATGCTTACACTCTTGGGCACATTAGCTGAGAGTACATCAGACTGCATGTTGTTCTTGGTGCCAGTTCAGGCCTTGATTTTTAAAGATTCTTGCACTGAAACTCATGATGAGGTTCGTTTTCCAGCAGCAAAGTAGAAGTGTATGCCTTACCTGAGAGATTTAGATGAAAACCTTGCCACCAGTTTACATTTTTGAATGAATTTTGCCTGTTTGTAGGTGAGAAAATCATTGTTGTCAGCTCCTCTGCCAGCATCTTAACCTTGTTCCTGGCGGCCAGATAATCTCATTTCAGATGTTTGCTGCAAAAACAGTGACGTTAACTTTTTAGCCAGGTCACTGGGTAGCTAAAATAAACTGCTTCTGTCCATGAGGTTTTGTTCTTCCATAGGAAACCTGAAGTATGATGACAGGCTAGCATAACAACTTTCACAGATGTGGGTAAACTAGTGTGCAATATGTGATAAATAAGATACAATAATCTTATAAAGAAGATAAAAGATAGAGATCCTGATCTGTCCTGAGAGGCAGCTTCAAAAATGCTTGGATCTTGTCACTTCCAATGCCTTCCCAGTGTGGGCAAGGTCTTTTTCAACCTCTGTCTTCCAGGGACTTTGTGGGGCTGGATCCTAGGCCATGCAGGAATAAAGGAGGATGTGGCTTTCCTCAGGCGCTCTGTCACAACCTGCATCTCTACACTGTACTCTGAAAAATAATAATAAAATCTGTTGGGCTTCTCTGTCTTCCCTCTGTGCAGAAAGAGTTAATTAATAAGGACTTAAGCAAACAACGTGTTATTTGGTAGAATATACAGTCCTGCTTTGCCAACCTCTTGTTAACCCGGATGCCTGGTTAAATGCCACTTATATTTGAAGTTATTGCTGTTCAGATTATCCATGATAATAAACATGGGTAATATGCTGACACATCCAGGAGTTTGTCTGTGCAGACAGGTGCTGTGCCCACACTGGGCAGGCTGTGTGAGCCAGATCCGTTCTGGAAGCCATCAGCACGTTGTGTGGCACTATGCCCGAGCTAAAACACCTTGTCTCACAGATAAGTGAGGATTTGCAGCTCCTGAAAGGAGGCTGACTCACATTTGGGTGGCTCCAGGAGCGCTGGCAGTGGGAGTTTGCATTTGATGTGTTCGTTATTCCACGTGGCTGGGGAAGGGCTTCCACAGAAATCCCCACCCTCGTATGGCGCAGTCGCCTCTCCACGTTCTCAGGTTTAAGGCCTCCCAGCTCCACTTAAATTAACGACAAAGATAAGATTTAAAAAATACATTGGCAATAATTTTGGGGGGCCAGTTCAAACATATATGTGCTGTGGGTTTGATTCAAATCTTGGAGTGTCTCAGTGGGCCACTTGTGGTGTCATTTGACAGCAGCTATTTCACATGACTATGAACCATCATTTCCTGGAAGTGCTTGATATGAGTCATTATTTCCTGGAATTAAGTGTTTGGTCACATATTTTTCCAAGCATTTTCCCAAGATAGGAAAATCCCCATCAGCTGAGAAAATACATGCTAAGGTCTGCAAAATTTTGTGGGTTTGGGACTGCAGTATCCAGAGTGAAGATTTTTCAAAGCATTTTGACTGGCTCTCCTCTCCCATGCAAGGTTTCACCTCATCTGTTTCTTTAAACTGGAGTGGAGAATGTTGCACAGCTGAGCAGTTAAGATCACAAGAATGTGTTACATATATATATGGCAATGCAAAAAATATGGATGTGACTGAAACCTATTATCAATTGTTGAAATCATACCAAATAATTCAGTAGTTCTGACTCCTCTTCCTCACTAGTCACGTTTGTGTTTACTGCCAATTTAGAGGCAGTGACATGATCTAAACTTCAGAGGAGAAGTAAAATTTCAGTATAGCTTCATGTTGTTTTCAAGTTAATTTAAACCTTTTGTTCAATTTTTGACTTTTTACAGCTGTAATATGTGTTACTCAGCATTAAATAACAATATATCATTAAAAACTGCATGGGTGACAAGTATTTACTGTGGAATTTGCTATTAGAGAGCAGACATATTATACTGGGGCTGGCTGGCATGGAGTTAACCTACACAGCTTAAGAATGAACCTGAAGAATGAACCTAAATATATTCTAAAACCTCGGAAGTTCTGAGATGTAGATTTCTTTAACACACTTAGAGTGAAAATAGATTTGTGATGGTACTGTCAATGTTTATCTTCAGATATTATAACTGGAACATTGTTACACTCCTAACTAACCTTTCACTGTAATTTTCTGACAGTGTGCTGTCAGAAAATTGTGGAGGAGCTAACCTTATTTAATTTGGAAGAATGTATTTTACGGCTATGTGCAATATGCTGTTTCTTTTTCTTTGGCTTTAAAGTCACAGAAGACCTTTATTTCTGCCAGAGAACTTGTGTTATCATGCCTGACATCTGTGAGGGGGGTGAGGCCCTGGCACAGGGTGTCCAGAGAAGCTGTGGTTGCCCCATCCCTGGAATTGTCCAAGGCCAGGCTGGACAGGGCTTGGAGCAAGTGGAAGGTGGGAGGTGTCCCTGCCCATGGCAGGGGTGAGACTGGATGGGCTTTAAGGTCCCTCCCAACCCAAACCATTCCATGATTTTATGATAAATTACTTGCTTTCTGCAAGTTGAGAGGAATTGAATAGTTTAGCAAATCAACTTGCTTCTATTTTGGTGCATTAAAATTTAATATTTTCATTAAAATATTGTGGAATAGATATCATATTTGAGTACAACACATGAACAAACTGACAGTCTTTTACAAATTACTACACAGCAATTCTTATGCATTATTGTGAGGTTTATAGAAAAACAATATACCTATATTTCATTTCGAATTAACATTAAGGATATGTAACCCTTCTGCTATATTTTTTTTGTTTAATATTGGTTACTTAAAATAATTCATAGCTATAATTTAAATTAAGACTGTTGGAGTCATATGACATTCTCTTTTAAACATCATATAACTAAGATTTGAATGAAGAAGACAGAATAATAAATGAGACTATTAAAGTGGATGAATAAAATGCAACTGTTTATCTAAAATTGATCCATGTCGCATAACTTCGACTAAAATAAATGGGTTGTTTTTCTTTGACTCCATCAGAAATATTGTCCTATAAATATTTATATTAATACATTAGGAACTTTGAAATAAAAGTGAAATAACTTTCTTGACATTTTTGCTGGCAAGCAAGGGACTGTGAGAATTCCAAACTTTTAGCTCACCTTGACTGTATGAAGTTCACGAGCTGTATTCTTACATTTATTAGCAGTTGGAGCCTAAGGTTAATTTATGATTCATTTATCCATGTTTATTTTTTAATGATTGATCTTATATAGTTCTGGGAAAAGGCACAGGCCATAACATATTCTTTTCTAAAAGCTCTTAGGTATTATGTGCTTTTTCTTGGCTGATAAGTCATAGTCTGTCATTGAATACATTGCAGAAGGTGAATATATTTCTTTTTTTTATGAAATTAAAGGACAAATTATGGCCTTGCCAGAGCATGAGCATTTTAGGGTTTAAGATACTGCAAGACCTGTGCTTTCAATTGCATGTTGTAAAAAATTGCCTTTGTCTTATGTCCTCACAAACTATTTATGATGTGCCCCTGTGAGTGTCTTTGTGATCCCATGTATATCTGAGTGCTGTAAGATTCTATTTGCTCTCTGAGACTGAGGGGTCAAGGTTGCAAAGGAAGTTATTTCTCATGAATAATTAGATCAAAAAACTTGTATTTTACTTCTAGAAATAAATTTTTGTGTTGACACAGTGAATAATAATAAATCCATAGGAAAGCATGTAAGTAAATATGAGGGAGCTATCCAGAGATTGCTGCACTGAGGACCCTAGGGTACCAAGTTAACAGGATAATATAAAAATTTGTTTTATCTGTATCACTTTGCTTTCTGGTATTCAATCTCTATGATCTGAATAAGTCAAAAGAGATTTGTGTAAGGTATTCTAGAATTTAGGAAAGTGAATTGCAAAAAAAATCGAAGATATTTAAAAGCAAGAAATTTCACAGAACTATTGTTAGATATCATGTTGTAGTAAAGTAAACTGAGATAAATGTTTTATTAAGCAAATAATGAAAAGTCTATAAAGAGAAATTTTTGGCTAATCAGTTTATTTCATGATTTGGTTAGACCTGACAGCGTTTGCCATTTAGAGTGTTCAGAAGGTAGGTGATTGTTCTCCTAGTGATTGAAAGAAACATCTCAGGTAGTGTGATATAGTTGTATATATTCTGTTTTAATGAGAATGTAACAATTTTAATTTTATTTTATCAGACAGGAAGCTTTGCTTGCTGCAATTAGTGAAAAAGATGCAAATATTGCCTTGCTTGAGCTGTCTGCATCAAAGAAAAAGAAGACTCAAGATGAAGTAATGGCTCTTAAACGAGAGAAGGACAGATTAGTACATCAGTTAAAACAGCAGGTGGGGAGACATTAATTTTCATATTTTCGTGGCAACAGAAAACTGGCATTATTTTCATTTGTACTGTTTTATTCTGACATCCTATTGGAAGTGTTCAAGCCAGGTCTGACACGTGACAGCTGCAAAAGGTAGGATGGGTTCCATTGAAGTGTTTATTGCTTCTCTGGAGTTGTTAAGAATTAGCTGCATGTTTGTTTGGCTCATATTAAATGCAGCCAATACATTTCGTTTTCCCTCTTCATGTAGTTTCCAAACTTCTTAGTTCTGTGGGAGAGGAGAGCAGATGCTTTTTGCATAAAGCAAGATCTGTCCATTCTGTTGACTCTTTTAACCTCCTCCTGTTCAGTTAATTGCTTATCTGTTGTAAAATAATTGTGTTTTCAGAAGGCTTCGGGCTTTCTGAGAGGTTATCTAGAAATTGTGATTATCCTTAAAATAAATTCTCAAATGGGTAAAAATCACTTTGTCTTCAACACTATAAATCATTTGAGGTTTAAATAAAAACCACATAGTTAAAAAACCCTCTAGAAACAGATATTATCGCATATGTTCAAGCCATGATGCAGTTGTGTCTCAGCTGGCCAGAAGACATTTCACCAAAATTTATATGATAAATAGGCAGATGTGCTTCATGCTTTTTATCACTTCATCCCACTGTGCTGCACCAGAGCAGATGATGTCGAGTTTCAAATAATTTCGGGGATTTTTGTTTTGGTTTGCTTTGGAAGAGAGAGTGTTGTTATTTTCTTTTCAGATATCTTCCTTTTTTACTTTCATCTTAGGTTACTGAAGATTAAATGAATACATCACTTTGCCATGTTCCATGATACCTATCATGAGTATTTTAAAAATGTTTGTCAGAGACCTGGGCAACTGTCTTGTTGTGCTTGTTTTTGTTTGCTGTTTTACCTTTAAGCTGTTGCTGGAAAGTGTTCCAAACATTGATAACTTTCTTCAGACAGAGGGAAGGAACAGTAGAAGAGGATTTCTAGAGAAGCATTGTGTTGGATAACTTCAGTTAGAATTGTAACCAAATACTTCAAATACCTCCATTATTTATAGTGATAAAGATCTTCAGTAAAGCTATTTAACTAGATTAAATTGATGCCAAAATAATCTCCCTGTTATCTCAGACACCACAAAAAAAGAGTCACCAGGAACAGGAATGTGGTTTAACTAGGTCACCACTTTATTACACTTAAGAATTATCTGATAATAGAGGTTGTAGACTTCACTCATACTTGTTTAATCCCTTTGGGAAGAACCACTGTCAACCCCCAAAGGTTTCACGTGTTCATGCACCACAAAGGCTTGGTCTGACTTGGCTGGGCTGGGGGGGAGCGACAGATTCCACCCTGTGTGACACATCCCCCCAGTTCCTCCGTTTCCTTGAGAGATGCTGTCTCCCGAGCTGTTTCTGATTCACCAGAACTTCAGTGAACAATCAGCTGCAGCATCACTTTTTTTCTTCTGGTCTTATTTGTCCCATCCTCCATTTCCACTGCTGTTGCACTGCTGACAGAGAGAATTCAAAAAAGCTCAACTTCTCCAGCCTAATGTGATCATCAAAGGAGAAATATTTATAAATATTAAAAGATGACTCACTAGATAATGCTAAACATTAACATAAAGCCCTGAATTCATCCCTGTTCTATACTGTAAGAGGAATTTTTGCTTTGAGAGGCAAAATAACATGTTGGTCCCTGATAAAAATAGATATTCCTCTCATATATATCCACATTTTCTGGCCTTTGGGAATGTCAAACACTTTGTACTACTATTAAGACATTGATTTTAAAGTAATTTGCCACAATTTTTCACACTGCAAAAGTCAAAGAGGCATCTTAAAGAAATGAAATATCCCGACTTTGTCAGGAAATGGGAATATTTATGATTTATTTTAATAAAGCTATAGATAGGCATATCGTATTTTAAAGATTAAAATGTTATTTATATGAATTAGTTGAGCCATCTTTTTATGGATTGTGACTGTGTGAGTTTAAGTAAAAGTTCTGTTATTTTTAAGCTGGAAGAAAAGAATTGTTTTTATGTCAAAACCTAGATAACCTAGAAAAGTTATTTGTATTACAGTGTATTCAGCTGTAAAATTTGTAGTAATAATGCTGACCCCTGTATTGCAAACACATTCTTACAAGAAACAAACATTTAATTGTAATGATTTAAATACAATTTAGCAGCTGCAATCTGTCAGTTAAATATTTATTGTTTAGTGCTTTAACTAAATGGGAAGCATAGTAATGCACTCCTAGAAAAACAAAACCACTGGAATTGCTTTGATTCATACACCAAATGTTGTATTTTGAGAGCTATAGAACTTTGTACTAGGCTTTAAAAAAACCTTTCAGAAATACAGTATTAAACAAAATTACCATGTGGGCTTGGCTGAGTGATTGCATAATGTGTATAATCACCCTGGCCAAGATGCCTTTTGAGACTTCTGAGAAGCTATTTTTAGATCAATTTGTACAGTGATGCAATCCTTCATGAAATAATTAGCTAAAAAGTCCATTTTTAGAACATCTCAAGAGATTTTGGTAAGAGCAGAAGACACTGGGATGTTTCTGATTCATCCTGAACTTGGATACTGCGAGAGAATTTCCCAGTTGTCTCTTTCCACTTTTAGGATACAGTGCCAAAAATGTAAGTGCAGTTGGCCAAAATGCAAGGTCTTCTAACTCCTTGAGAGCATTTGATTTTTCTTCTCAAAACATGAAATTAGAAACTTTTCCAGTGCTTTCAGGACCGCAGGTGTACAGAATACTCTGGCCAGAGGCAAAGCTGGTGTTTGGCAGACTTCTCAGTCTGTTGGTTCACTGCTCTATATTTCATCACATCAACATATTGCTAATGCAACAAAAAGGATGAGAAACAATCAAGGAATTTAAAAAATGTGTGTAATCACACTTGCTCAGCAAACTAAAAACTAGCAATGTTTTCTCCTGCATGCAATACACAGAATTATTTCATACTAGTTACCCTGTAAATATTTTAAAGAGCTCTTTAGTAGCAAATGAGTAAAGTGGAATTGGAGGCAGCATGTTGCATTCCATATACTGTTCTAGCTAAGTACTTCAGAAATATTGCTACTGTGATATTATGGTGGTGACATCAAGCATTCAAGAATAACAAAACACCCCGAGTTGTATTTTCCCTGATAGATTAATTCAGCTTTATTGCACTGTGTATTTTATGATATTGGTAATGTTTATATTACTGTACGAGAAAAAGAATATGATTAGAAGTTGTTGTGATTGTGATTATTCTGGCAGCCCAAAACATTGTTCTGCAACTCTGTGAATTAATGAATTGCATTTAAGGTCTCTGTATGTTTAACAAGCATGGGAACAAAAAAGTCTTGCAGTGCTTGCTTACAGTGTGGACATTGTCACCTGTAGTACTTGTGGACAGGAGCAACTCTAGTGTTGGTTCCTAATCACTGTTGCTTCATGTTTCTGATGTTATATAACTTAATCTGTCTGGTTGCCTTGAATTTCACAGGTGTGAATATTATAGGACCACATAATTTTATTATTGTTGTTGTTGTTGTTATTGCTGTTGCTGCTAATTTTTTTGTTGTTGCTACTGCTGTTGTTTACACAGATCTGCTTCAGAAAGAAATTTATTGTGCAGTTGAAGCCAAGTATTACTGCACAATGAGTAGAATCCATGTTAAGAAGTCATTCACATGGGTGCTGCAGACATAATTGACCACTTTGGTGCTTTTTTACCTCTTATGTTTATGCTGTTTACTATAGCTCATAATATTGGTTTTGTTCAAGCTTTAAGTGCCTAATTTTGGACAGAAGAGTAGTCTGAGACCCTTAAGTTTTAGTTTTGTTTTTGTTGCTCTTAGGCTACACAGGTTCTTTGTTTATTTTGGGCAGGTAAGAATATGTGTTCTAATAACTTCATATATTGATGATAATCAGTCTGGTTAGTTCTTCCTTAAAAGTTCTCAGAATATGTAGTAAAATGGCTTTTACTATCTGATTTTAAATGTGGCTGTTCATACAAGGCATTCAATGGCCTTGCTATCTTAAAAATCTTTTTAGTTTATACTTTTCTTTTAGAAATATCCTAAAGGAATATTTCTGCATGACTTAACATTGGGGTTTATTCTCTTAATTTTTAACCCGATTTTTGTATCTGTGTTTTTGGACATGGGTCATGACAGTCATTACAACTGAACTGCATCTCAGTTTTGCCAAGTGCAGATTCCTGTGGGGGTGAAAGTGCAGAGTGCCACTTCTCCCTGTAGCTTAACCCAGGAGGGGCACAAGGTGGGAAAGGGAATGTGTGAGTGTAGCTAAAAGCCTCTGCCTGAACAACTTAGTTGATTCAAAAGACATTCTGTGTTGGAAAACTACTGAAAACGTTGGCAGTGCTCTCATAACACTTTTCACATATTCTCACTGAGATTTGACAATTTGTATTATAAAATTTGACAGACTCAGGTCATAGCTGGATATGGCATCACTTTTTCCTCCTTACGCGCTCAGGAATCCAAAGCCTTTTGGATGGTATTTTTACACAAACATTTTCCAATGAGAGGGGCTTTTTTTGCCTGTAGCAGTCAGCCCCCTGAAAGCACCACGGGCTTGGCACATAAGTCCTTTCCTGCTTTAAAATCTGTTTCTGTTTGTTCTCTGTTCAGAGTTTTTTGATTCTTGAAGAATCTGTGTCACAGCTTAAGCCTGGCCATGGCTCAAGGCAGCCTCTTTTACTGGTGATAATCTGGTTGTGAACTTATCCTCGAACTTTGTTCAGACAAATGGTTTAACTTTACTGAGACTGAAAATCTTAAGTGGAAAAAGTAGGTAATGCAGATATAAAATAATGTATACATTAACACTGGAACTTTTGTAATTTTGGCTCTGGCTTGCTTGGTAGGTGAAAATGGTTATTAAGTATCTCAAATAAGAACGGTGAGTGTCTCCATTACAGTGATCTGAACTCCCAAGCCAAAAGGATTTTTCTCCACGTGACATGTTTTAAACAAATCCTTATGTTCTACTACACCGTAGCCCATGACAGTAAGACTAAATATAGTTTAACACTTGATCTCAAATACAGTGCTAAGCAGCCAGTTATTAAAAAAAATACTGTAAAAACTGGGTGTCAAATATTTCTACTGCTGTAATGGTGGATAAAACTTGTTATTCCTAAAATGTAGCATCAAAAAGAAATTAATTATGTGTAAGGTGTCTCTATAAAGCATATCAAGACAGGGGTGTGATGTTTTCTCCATTTCAGTCCATATTTAAATATACCACCCATGTATTGAAATGTATGTTTTATTTAACAATTTTTGTTGCATACAATGGAAGAAATGTAGTCATTTCTACTTCAGCTATATTTTGTATATGATACAAATGGGAGATCTGGGCTTGGTATTGAAATTGTAAAAATTATAGCTGAAATTCACTATTCAGACATTAAAGATGGTGAAAAATGACCAGTGCTGCTAACCAGAGATTTGCAGTTTCAAAGGTCTTATTTAGCTGCTGAAGTTTCTGATTCATGTCTGGTTTTAAATAATGATTATGGGGAAGTATCTTTTTAATGACTTATTTCCTGTTGTAAAAAGGAAAAAAGAGAACGTTCCTTCTTCCGTTGCTTGTCTGTTTTTAGTAGGACCTGGCCTGAGATGTCCTCAGGCAGCTACTGTTTCAGAGCTTTAATTATGCTTTTTAGCCCACTTCTTTGTGTCTATGTTCTTACATACTTCTATGTAATTACCAAGTTTAGTAGTAGGACTGAGACAAATACCTTTAGCATGACTTTAGTCTACACATTACTGAGTATGCTGTATTATTACAAGATATTTCCTGCGCTTCAAGCCATGCTTTTAATTCACAGAGCTTTAAAAGACTTCAAAAACACAAACTCTAAATGCAGGAAAATGCAGCAAAAAAAGTCAGACGGGCCGTGTTCAATTCAGCATAGCTTTGTTTAATCACAAGTGTCAGAAAAGTTGAAATTTGGCCTCAGTACTTTAGATAAGTGTCTGCTTGGCACTTGGAAGTGCTGCCTGTCTCTGTCTGCCAAGTGTCCAATATCCCAGCTGGTGTTTGGGAGGCTGTTGTCCTTCGGCTTGTGAAGAGGGAGACTTTGAGCTTTAACTTCTTTCAGGGTAAGTCAGTCACATTTTGTAATCTTGCAAAGCAGCAGGTGTAATGGCTGTTCATACCAGTTAAATAGTGCTCTAATTAAAAAAGAACTGAAGTGTCTGTACAGCTTCTATGCTCGTGTTCAACACTAAATTACCAGACCTGAGTCCCTGAAAAGACTTACATGGAAGCTGCTTTGCCCTGCTGCAGAGGAGTCAGAGTATTAATTTGTCCAGCAACTGATATTGTACTTTCCCTGGGAGGAACGTTGGATTTAATGAAAACTTGGAAAATAGTCAGTACCTTTCCTTAATCCCTATTTTCTGTCCTGTGAGGGCAGACAGGGCCTGAACATAAGCTGCTCTGGGTTACATGTCACAGATGATAAGAATTCTATGATTTAAATGTGAAAACACCATGTGAATTAACTTTAGTATATAACTAAATATAGATGTGAAAAAGAAAAATATGTATACTTAGCATAAAAACTTGACTGTGTTCCTTGCATCATATGGAACAGTCTTATCATTAATGAGGTAAAACCTAAAAAGAGTTAAATGCAGAGTAGCCAAGCTTTTCTGCAGTAAGCTATCATGCACACTTTGAGCCTGCATGCATCCTGTCTCTCACACTTTCCAAGACAAGTCATACACTATAACAGGAAAAGAAAAGCATTCTTATTAGCCCATTTGGAATTTTAACAGGGAAAAATTTGTGTTCGTCAGTGGAGGCAGGAAACAAAGCAGCAAAACCCATGACAAAATGTAGTTGAGAGTAAGAATATAAGAAGAGATTACATTACAGGGATGTTATAAAAAGAAAATGCATAATTAAAGCACTCAGTAAAACATAACTCCTCCCCACAGTGATGCATTCCAACACCCATACGGTTATGATTATCATTCTTATTTAGCATTTGGAGTTGCTGGTTAGTTAACATACTGCAATGTTTTTGTTATCTTTCACTTACTGATGAGTGCTTGCAAACCTAAGAGTCTTCATAACCTCATTTTTTTTCCCGTTGGAATTTTCTTGGTGTCTAAAACCTCACTGCATAAGCAACAAGCCTGAATCGAATATTGTTGTATATTTCTAGTCATTGAAGACAAGAGTATAATTTATTTTGGAAATAATTAGCATGATGTCATTAGTATTACGCTGTTAAAAGTGGCCTGAATAATTAGCATAAAGTAATACAATCTCTGGCAGTCTGTTGAACTCCACTTCTTCCATGCAGCTCTAATACTGGCAAAAGATCCTTCAAAGCAATAACTGATTAACGGATCCTCTGGCTTGTGGAAAAACGACACTTCTGTCAAATCCATACTTGGTGGATATGTTTTAACAATTTGTCTCATTTAATCATGTGGATTCAAGAAGTGTGCTACCATTAAAAAGGGACCAGTCTCAAGGTTTGGCTTTCTAACAATAATAGCCTTGGAATTTTCTTTTCTGCTTCAGCTGGATAGTTAGTGCAACAGTGCTCCAAAGGATATCAAGAAGTTTTAACAAAAGTTTAAACTGAAACTTTGCAAAGGAATCTCTCCTAAGTATCTTTTCTACATGGCAAATTAATCTCACTCTTTGGCTTATTTTCACATCACTTGTGTGGGATGCAGGTACCTCTGTAAGGCTGAGAGACTGAAAGCAGGTGGAATAATGACAGTGAAGTTGAACATGTTTTAGAGGCTCCACTGTTGGAACTTGAACTTGTTATTTTTGATCTCAGAAAAATATTTAATGATGAGCAGACAACAGAAGTGGAATAAAGGAAAACTTGTTGAAGAGGGTTGTTTTTTTTTTTTTTAAAAGGGATCAGTGAATTTTATTAAGTTCTGGAAATACAGGCTTTACATGGCATTTAATTTTAGATTTCATTGTAGCTTGTAATGACTCTTTTGTTATCAAAAGTCACCATAAGGGTTAT
Organism: Gymnorhina tibicen; assembly: GCA_013399875.1. Classification (NCBI taxonomy): domain Eukaryota; kingdom Metazoa; phylum Chordata; class Aves; order Passeriformes; family Artamidae; genus Gymnorhina; species Gymnorhina tibicen. The sequence goes on along the minus strand of VXAZ01007117.1, from coordinate 400,686 downwards.
TTAGAAGCACAGGATCCTGTGGTGCCTTCTGAAATGCCTTTTGTAGCTACTTTCCAAGACTGTCTTCCTCTGTTACACAAATGTGGCACTCTACATTGTGGAATATTTTGGGGGTTTTTTAATGAGAAAATACACTGTTTTTATAAAGTCATCATTTTGTGAAAACTTTTATAGTCCCTTAAAAGATAGTGACAAATGTAATTTCTTGAACTTAGGGATGTTTGAGGTCAAGTGCAGCATTTGCTATCCAACATTTAATGAACTGCCACTTGCCAAATGAAAAGTCCACTATAAATTGTATTCCATGGCAGTTGGTAACTTCTGAGTTGTGCAGCAGTAGAAATGCTCAGAAATTCTTACCTTGTCTTCAGACAATGACAATTTTTAAAGAATGTGCAAAAACATTGTTCTAATGTGAAAACTGATTTTATTTGGAGAGAGTAAGGTCAGAGCTGGTTTAATTAGCAAACATTTTGTTAACCCTCTGTTAATGGAAATCAGGCCTGAAGCACTGGATTCATACAGGAGAACCAGTTGCAGTTGCACATGCTTTCATTAAATCTAGGTTCATTCCAATAAGTTCATGCAGCTTCTGGATAAACTTGGTGAACTCTGTAGTCTGAAGAACACAATTTTTTAGATCATCGCCCTTTTCTGTTTTCTAAAATATTGTCTTAGGAGAAAAAAAAAAGAAGCTCAGATAAAATCACTAATTATTTAAAATCATGAAGACTAGAACTAAATGCCTGCCACATGAAGTTCTCAGAGTTGTTTCTGGAAATATTATAAAGCTTATTTTCAAACAGTGAGATTGCAAGAAAAAGAGTTTCTGTGTCATTGAAGACAACAAGAGGCCATTGCAGAATCAAACCTAGAATGTGGGTCTCTAGATTTTAAATTTTGTGCTATAAGAATTAGACCCCAGGATAGCTCCAGGACAGCTTGCAGGCCTTATATCTGCCTCCTTCTCATGTTATATAGGGAAAAGTCCTACCCTATTGAAAGTGAATATTCTAAAAATATTTCAAATTCTATGAAGTGAAGGGAGATTGAGAAGAAAATCCAAAGGAAAGTAATAGCTATTGAATTGTATTACACCTATATCCCAGAGCAACAAATCTTAGTATTTTTCCTCATTTGAACCTCATTCATGAGAGTTTCGTTGTTAACTTGATCCAGATGACAGATGAAAGCATAGTTCCCTATTGCCACCTTGCTAAAATATTTTTTAAAAGACAGTTTTAATATTACAGTTTTACAGTTACAGATTGCTGTTAAGCTATTTAGTCTGTTACCAGTCAATCAAAGACTTTCATTTCACTTTGGTATATCCTTCCTTAAACTCTACAGACTTTTAGGAGGACAAGAAATGTCTGTCAGTTTTCTTGCAGTGCTAGATCATAAATTCTTTGGTAAGTGGGTTAAAAATTCAGTTACACATACCATTCATGACCTTGACAGCCTAGCAAATAGTGATATTGGATGATCAAAGACAACTGTTTCAAGCCCTAAGGGTTAATATACCTGTGCAAGTAGATTTAAGCTGCTTTTAATTCCTCGATCATTCCTTTATTTCCAAATGGATGCAGTATTCTTTGAATGTAGTCAATAAATTAAGAGCAAAGAAAATCTGAGGCTAGAACTGATAAGGCCATACATGGTCTTTAGGAGATAGAGTTAATTAATTGTTGTATTTTACAAGTTAACATGTTTTTCCTTTCTAGTATAAATCCAAATTAAAACGTGTTCCTTCTCAGGTGTGGGCCTGTTGTTCACCACCATTTTCAGAAAGAACTGTTGGCATGATGATTTTTTTGTCAGAGCTGTGGCTATGTAAATTTTGTGAAACCCCATTTTCAGGTTTGAGAGGAAAATGCGAATAGAAGTTTGACCTGTGCAAAATAACTATTTCAGATAAGGAGCGACTTGTGCAGAGTGACCTGTGATGCACATTAGATACTCCACAGTTTCAATGCATATGTGATCACCACTCTAATTTTCATTAATTGCATATTTCAAGATCCAAGTTTCTTGATCATCCAGAAAAGTCATGTTGAATAATCTGCTGTGCCTTCCAAAGAAATGTAAGAAAACGTGTTGGATGTCCTTGAATAGAAACTGTCAGGTATGCTGAAGACGTTGCAGGAAATGATGGCATTGCCAAGTCACTGTGTGGTATTTTCCCCTCTCAGACAGCACTGAAGCAGGCCCCGAATGTGTTGATCTGGCACCCAGACCATGAGGATTTTCTTCTGTCTGAAAAACCAGGGTCCCAACATGTACACGCCTTTCTGTGTGCCTGTATGTAGGTGCAGGGGTGTGAAGCCCTGGGGTCCTGAACAAATTCCAATGTGATTAATTAATTTCTTCCTCAAATAAAAATATGGTTGGCATTTCAAAGCCTGCTAAAGATTAAAAGCTAGCAAAGGGAGCAAACAGAAGTAATGTTACAGATTTTTGTTTAGAAGGATGTGAGAAGGATTTTATTGTTCCTCAGCATAGCTTTGCTTTGTTCTTCTCCAGAAATCCTCCTGCTCATCCTCCTCAAAAGTCCTGCTTTTAAAAGTTTGAAATCATAAGGTGTTTTTACTTCTTAAGTGGAAGCTAAGCATACCTGGAAAACACAGTTCACTGTGGAAGTGTAGCACTAGCAGTAGCTAAAGCAAAGACAAACAGAACATCAAAACTGTATTTGCTATCACTGTGAAGAGCTAACAAATAAAAACAAAAAGCTTTTAGAAGTAATATTCTGCCAGATATGTAGCATCATTTTAAGAATTTAATGATAGTTACAGGTCATGTAAAAGTTTAGATGGTTTGATGGTTACTTGAGTGGAAAAGAAATTCTCATTTCACATTTCTTATATATTTTGCTCCCAGAAGAAGCACACTACACTAAAGGGAGGCTACTAGAGCATTAACATTTCTTTGTGCACATTTTACTGCAATCTGGCATGCAAAAGGAAGAAACATTAGAAGTAGTTTATTTATATTTCAGCACCAAATTAGAAAGATGACATCATTCATTTACAGTTCTTATCCCATGACACGCCTAATCCCCAACACCTCATTATAGAGGACACTTTTAGGATTGCATATATCATCTTGTTTAACTTTTGCATTCTTTATGGAATACAGTTGAAAGGTAGGAAATTTAAGGCTGTTCATTGATAAGAAAATAAACTAATAAAATTTTAGGAGCTTCCCCAAAGAGGCAGGGTATGACAGTGTTTATACTAAGTGGCTTATTATTTGTCTATTAATTCTCCATCTTTTCCACTCTTTTGTTCAAAAGGCCTTCCTCTTTGAATCTAAAGACAAACAGACTGAACCTGATGATTCAGATTGAAAAGATCTTTTTAGCAAAATTGGTAGAAAGTCATAACTGAAATTCTTACAGCTGTTTGCTTCCATCTTCTTATTTGGGAGGGAGAAAATGAAATATTTCTAACTGCACAGATTCTTCTTACTCTGTAACACACTGAGAAAACGCTCTTACAGTGCTATGGAGATGCTCAGAAAGAGTCTGACAGTGCACATGTGATCCGTGATTTTTCGTCTCTCTTTTTGTTGTGGATGCCTTGAGGGTTTGGTTGGGTTAGTTGGTTGTTTTTACTTAAACTGAGTACAGCTCCCCTCCTGTAAAGCAGTTTTCTATGATCCTCTAATGGACATCGTATGAAGTGCTTGAGAAACATTGTGACAACTGATAAAAAATTGATTGCTGAAAAGGCACATCAGGATTTCCTAGGATTCTGTGGCTGTTTTCCTTGCATTAGACTTTGTTATACTTGAAATGTTATGTAATATGGTTTTCTTTTTTTTTTTCAAATTCCTTTTCAATTTTAGTAAAAAACATTAAAGTTGGGGAATTTAATAGCAATCTCTGAGTTTTACATTTTCAATTAAAATATACTTGCCAGTGAAATTTTCCAAACAGAAACTTTGGTATAGGATTGTTGTCAAAGGAAAATCAAATTACAGCAGTCCTGCAAGTAAATTTACCACATACCAGCTGTGGGACACGAGTTATCTCATGGGCTGCATTGGAAGGCAGTTAGACCAGTTAATATGGGAACATACTGAACAAATGAGTCGTGTTCAAATTCATCTCCTTGAGCTGGTCCTTTGGAACTCATTAGTCTGGGCAAAGTCCTGGGGAATGTGTTTAGCCCCCATCCTCCCCGGGGTTACCATGAATCCTGCTGCCTTGGAGCACAACATCAAGTGAGTTAATACTGCTGTCTTTTCTTCAGTCATCTCTGTGGTATTAATTGTATATGTCTCTAATTGATTATTTTTCGTTTTGGAAGAGGTCTTTGGGAGTTGACAGCATTTTTTTCTGGGTTTCGTTAGTGCAAAATTAATTAAAACTTGTTTGCAGTTTAACACATTTGCCTCATTTGACTGAGGTACTCAGTCGTAGTACCGCAAAAAAATAAGGACTGTATCCACTGGTATCAGACTATTGGTAGTAAGATATTTTTGGTGTTATGAGCAAGGTTTGAGTTATTCAAGTCTATGTATTTCATGGTATGGAATAACTGTAATAGTGATAAAGAGCAGTAATGTATCTTGTTATCCCATGGTGACATTGATTTTATTATCTGTACACAGCTGTAGCTGAAGTGTTGATCTCTTTTTCAAGATCTATATCTTAGACTTACTTCCATACAGTAATGTGTCAAGTTCCATGATCACTTATTTCTCTAAGTGTCTCTGTCTCTATCAGTTAGTTTTCAGATTCATTTTACTTATTGTTTAGCAGGGTGATCCTGGTGTACAATTAAAATAAGTTACCCAAAATAGGACTTTTAGAATAACTATTCATGATTGTTGATGTGCCTTAGTAGCTAACTGTAAATGTTTGAAGCACATTTAATATTCCTTTCAGTGAGATTTAAAAAGTTAAATGCAAAGACATAATGTTAGACTGCAAAAAATAGGAAACAGCTCTAAAATAATAAATTTAGAAAAGGTGAATATCTTTTGCCCTTCAAACACATCATCCTTCATAATGTACTTTTCTGACTTCTTCATGTCATTCTATGGATGCAAAAGCTGGAACAGAGGATGTGTTCACATACTATATTTCTCTATTTCTCTTTCCTTTCCTTTGTGAGCCAGCAGTTTGGACTTCTATTCTTACATCCTTCAGCTCAAAAAAAAAACAAAACAAAAACCCAAAAAACCCCAGAGCCAAGATTTCCTAATCCTGTCAGAATAATACATTCCAACATGTAATAAAATTGTCTTGCTTTACATCTTAAACAGACACAAAACAGAATGAAGCTGATGGCAGATAACTATGATGATGACCATCACCACTACCACCACCATCACCACCACCACCACCATCGATCTCCTGGGAGGACACAACACAACCACAGACCCTCTCCAGATCAGGTTGGTCACCTCTTTCTTCACCCTCAGTTTTATAATTTTGTTATTTTGCTATCTCAAGATAAAATAAATTTTCCAAAGAACTAATAAGCAAGTGATGCATTCTTTGAACTGAAACTAATATCTCTGGTATTTATTTCCATCCCTGAAATAGTTTAAAATTTTGGCTTTATGTCTGGTGCCATATTTATCTGGAGTAGAAAAACAGTCTGTAGAAACAAGTAACTCATTTTCAGATGAAAGAGCCTGAGGAAAAATTTAACATTGCTTTTATATGAAAAATAATTTTTTGATACTAAAATAGGTTATAAGTTCATAAAGTCTGGGAAGAAATAAAAGGGAAAAACAGGGATGAAAATACGATGGGGATGTATGATAGACTACCTAATTGAGAGTAGGAAGCAAAGAGGCAAATTACACTTTTTACAGAATGACCAATGGAGTTGTATTAGAGTCAGGGACAGGTAAGAATGAGAAAACATGATTTCTTGGATACAAACACCAAGGAAAAAACACAAAACACAACCTGAACAACATAACACAGAATCCTTTGAATTCTTGGAACATGTTGAGAACAACTTTTTTCTGTCAGAAAGAGGAGAAGGGAATTAAGGACTTGCTGTCTTGGTTTAGTTCTGTTTCTGATTAACAGAGATAAGTTGGCTGAGTTTATAAAATAAGGAAAAATTGTATGGAAATATCTGTAAAATAAAAAAGTTTTGGCTTCATGCAAGGAACAGAATGAAAAAAAATCCCTCAGAATGAAGGCAAGAGATGTGAAATAACAGGTAATAACCACCACAGTGTTACTGAAACCCAGACACTGTTTTCAACTAATTTAAGAAACCTGAACCTGTGAAAAAAATTTGAGGCACCAGACAATGTAAGGGAGCTAACATTTAGTCAAGTGCTTTTCAGTGTATGGTAACAGCTTATTCAGGGAAGAGAATGGATAGGAAGCATAATGAAAGTCAGTATCAAAACATATTCAGGAACATTAAGATGTTATATGAATGGTGGAAATAGGTGCATGGTTAAAGATAGAGCACACATAATAGTAGCTATTTTACTAGTATTTACTAGTACTTCCAGCTTTTTTCCTAGGTGACAGTTTTGGGCTCCCTAAAAAAGAATACAGGTCCAGCATACCCATCTTATATTGAGTCTGCTTGTATTTGCCAAGGAAAATTATGCCAAGCAAATCTAATTTCCTTTGATAGGGTAACTGGTTTTGTGGTTAAAGCAGAAAGTGGTAGCTTTTAATTCATCAGGTCTTTAACACTGTCCCACCAGATATTTGTAATATGCAAATAAAGACATAATTTTGTAATGTAATTAATAACTAATGTAAAATGAATGGCGGTAATAAAAGATGTAACTATAAATAATACTTCTAAATTTAAATAATTATGAGATCACCATGAGATGGGTGTGCAACTGAGAGACAAATTTTCCATTGATCATTTTCAGACAGGAGGGCCAGTTACAGCAGGGTTCCAAAGAGGTCTGTCCTTTATCTGATTCTGTGAAGTATTGTTTTAGAGATTATTATTATTATTATTTTAGAGAGAGTGGTGAAATAGAAGTGCCATTAATATTGTTGATCATGAATCAAGCTGTAAGAAGCTCCAAGCACAGTAGAAGCAGTCAAACTGCTCAATAAGCTGCTCCAGTCTTGATAAACCGGAGAAAGTCTAGAATAAGTAATCTGAAATTCAGTAAAGACAAGTCCATTTACAGGGGAGAAGTCATATGTGCTGATGAGGTAATAGCATGGAAAAAGGCATCTAAATTGCACAGTGGAATACCATTGCAATGAAGTTGGATCTAATTCTGGGATGGATATTATTCTGGAAAAGAAGCAGGAAGCAATTATTCTGTTCCTTTGAGCACTGGTGAGAGCTCATCTGAAAAGCTGTTTACAGTTTTGATCTCCGTGCTTTAGGAAACATAGACAGAGTAGAAAGGGACAAAAGGAGAGCCACAGAATGATAGAAGTTTTAGAGAACGTGACCTGTGGGGAAGGCTTAAAGAACATGGTTTGTTTAGTCTAGAAAGTACCAAAGGGGAGACATAAGTCTTCTAATACATAAAATGTTGTTGTAAAGAAGATGATGATCAATTGTATTCCAGTGCCCAATGGAGAAAGGGTAGGAGCAGTAAATTTAATTTTGCCAAGAATAACTAGGTTAGTCGTTAAAAGGAAAACCTTTTCACTATGAGTCTAATGAATCTGTAAGTGGAAACAAAATGTGGACATTCTTTCACGTACGTGTAATGGAAGGTCCTTTCTTGGAGGTTTCTAAGAACAGGTTAGATGAATATAGCTTTATTTTATCTTATGTTGGACTCAGAATAGGTGTTCTCCTGAAATGCTGTCATCCCAAATTTCCACAGACTCCGTGGACAATGGATCAGCCCAGCATATGTTTACTTGTGAAGGAAGCAAATAAGAGATTCATAGCAAAATCTGGATGAAATAATCTTTGAGTCCTTGCTGAAATAATCTTTGAGAATGGCACAGTCAAGGATAATCATGAGTGAACTCTAGGCATTGCTTTATCTTACATTTTCAAGACTGGATTTTATTTTTTCTTTCCTTTCTGTGTTGTTATTTACCACTCTTTACAGCATTCATTTGTGCAGCAATTTGATTGCCATGTGCCATAGAAACCTGCATTTCCCGTTCAATATTACACACAGATTCCAGATATGTGACTATAATCCAACATGTGGTTTAAAAGCACAGAATAAACTGAGAAAATAATGAACTTGCAAATCATCAGAGGACATTTTTAATTTTGTAAGGAGATGAAGAAGTTGTGCATATTGTAACATAAATACCGTTTAATTTGGTGAATGCTGGGGAGGGATTTTGAAAGTTTTCTCCCAACTTCTTGGGAGGCAGAGATAGTTGGACAGTGTTAATCTTGAAACACTTCTCATTTCTGTAGATAATACTGGATTTTCTAATCTACATGCTACATTTATGTAGAGAAATACATGCCTGCTATTATATATGTCTGTAAAAGTATGTACATACGTACTGGAGTACATTTGTAACAAAGAGTAAGACATTTCTGTACCCTTTGGAAAGAGAAAGGTGTACCACAGGTTCTCGGAACATCTTGGAAGACACACATCTTGCTTGAAATAGGCATAATTTTTATGAGAAGCTGTCCCATTCAGGTATTGACATTTTTAAAATGATAATGTTTTTATTATAAGTCTTACCTGATTTCCTATCCTCTCATGGGCAGCACGTGGCAGAATGGCTCTAGATGTAGTGAAGGATAGGATCTCTGACTTCTCTTGAAGGAACTAGTTGAGCACCTTTTTTCAGATACAATGGATGAGTTTAGGTTTTCTGGCTGCTGCTAGGGAGCAAAGCTGAATTTCCAGCCACTTCTTGCCTTTATTCCCTCTTCTTTTGCTCTTTAGGGAGAGGCATAGATGGGTGACCTTTTTTTGCCTTGTCTGGACCCAACTCTGGTGAAGTTGTAAGGAAACTTCACAAACAGGAGGAAGACTCTAACTCTCATCTGCCCGTATACATGGTCTTGTAACAGTTGCTCATGGTGTGATCCCTGGTTATGTTGGTGCATCTGATTTTTATTTGATATAAATAAATTTCTAGGGATTGAATGCTGCCATGTGAGTAACATATATTAACCATTTTTACTAGTCTTTAAAAAAACATGAAAAAAAGATAATTTTGCAGCTTTGCACAAAAACTTAAATTTATTCTCTTCAGTTTTGGCTTGAGAGTTGGCAATCTTTCTTAATTTCCACCTGGAAACATTTTGGCAGTCAGTGTGTATCCTGAAGTGCGGGTGTAATACTCCTAGCATGAAAATGAGCTCAATAAGCATTTTGCTCTAGCTTCGGTTTCCAAGGCGTTGCAGTATGTGGCCCCTTGTAGAGTGCATTACAGTAATCTAATCTGGATTGTTGCATCCAAGAGCTATCTGGAACAAAAAAACCCATGGCTAAATAAATTTGAACTTCCAGATTTAGCAGCTATCCTGCCCCACAGCATAGACTTCCTCCCGAACCCTACTGCCCAGCTCCCTGCCTCTCATATTTCTCACCTCTACATCCTTACTGTTTTTCCTTAAAATCCTTTTCTCTTGGCCTCAGTTGCCCACATCATCTTTCAGTTTCCTCCCTTTGATGGAGAATGTTTTGAAGGAAGTGCCTGCTTGTGTCACGTAGTGTGCTCTTGAAGCAAATTGCTGATGCTGTTGAAGGTTGTGAGGAATCAGCACATTTGTATTCCCTGCCACAGCTGCCTCACTGAACAGCCCTCCTTCTGTCAGTTCTATCCCTTCACTATGGGAACAGGCCCGTGAGTTACCAGCCAGCAGAGAATTCTGTCCTGCTAACCACAATTCTGGTCAGTTTGTGACAACCCCTTCCCTTTGGTTTTCTAATCGCAGGATCCTCTCAGTCCCTCCCTGTTTGTTTCCTGTTCTGAGTTTCGGGCTCTAGTCACCCGTTTTCACTTTCTGTTCATTTCTGTGGGCATTTTTCACTCCCTGCTGAAAGTCCTTGCAGTCCTCAACCTACTGGCACAAATGACCAATCTCTAACACCAGGTTGGTCTCCACATAATGAATAACAATCTTTGGTTATCGCCCAGGACTTCTTCAACTTCATGAGAACATTAAGATGTGGTTGAAGGTTCTAAGTTCAAGATTCCGCTTATGGACTTCTTAGTAAAAACCTTGATTATTTAATTGATTATTTAATTGATTATTAAAATTAAAGTCAGCATCTCTACGTGAAAAAAGAAGTGTGGGTAATCTGACATGCATATGTCTCAGGTATACTTGTTAGTCTGATGGCACTTTTAATAGGGAATTAGGTTATTTGAGAGGTCATAGGGAAGAACTTGATTCTGCATTAACACAGTGGAAGACTGGAGGTATAACATCCAAAGAACTTTCTTACTTTAGATTTTATTGGCAGTCCTGATGATTGTAACAACTATCAAATCTTCTTAATTCCCATAGTACTGGAGGTTTTTAAAGAAAAAAAATGTACAGTGTTTACTTAATCTCCTAAGAGTTTCCTGAATACCTTAGCTGTAGTGGATTCAAAGCTGAATGCTTTACTCTATGGTCACCAGGGCTACAAATATATTTTAATTTTATTTTATGAGAGATTATGTGCTCATAGAAAAGAATCAGATTTTTACAAAAATGTGAATATCATAGGGTGTGCCTTAGGAGCTGGCTGCTTTCCAAAAAGTTGGCCCTATTCTTAGAACCTGTAATTTGGGATGGAATGTCACATGGTGCCTAAGCATGTAAAAAGATGTCCTTTTACATCTTTTAATCCTGTCTGGCTACATAGAGATTTTTTTTCCTACTTAAAACATTTTTGATGGCCCTTCTACAAGATTTAGTGTTTAGAAGTAATTTGTTACAAAGTACCAACAACTTTTCTGTTCCTCTGAGATCTCAGCAAGGAGGACTAAAAAGTAGTTCAAGGTTTCTGAGCTATCCTCTTATCTAAAGGAAAAGTCCTCCTTATCAGGACAGTGATGGGGCAGGGTGTATCTGAAGCTTTCCTTTCTGCCACTCTCCAGCCACAAAGCCAACTGTTCCCGTAACGAGCCTGTAGCTGTCTTACTATTAAATGTGTGTCACTGTAAGCAGGCTTTTTTAAAGTATGCTGGTAAACTCCAGCATTTGAGAAAAGAAATCACATGCTGTGATGCGTGGAACTTGACAACAGACTGGCTGTGGCCAAGTAGGCGTATGCCACTACAAACTAACTTTTTGAAGAAGACCATGTGCTCTGAAAAAAAAGTGTTTATTGATTTGTAAAGTGGTGACTGGTCTTGGCAACAGGTCTTTATTCATCAGCTGGAACTGCTAAATATCCTTGGAGTTGCTGAAAGACGATATCTGAAAAACTCTGAACAGGTCAGATGGGATTTTGTTTGAGGTGGATGACTTGGAAATCAGAACCACAGGACAGTCAAACAATGATTATTATTTTAGTGTCCGGATCCTGATCTACAAATCACTGTATTGATCCATGTGCAGTTTCAGGGAAAGGGAGAGCATGCTGCTTTGTGTATTTTGGCAGTCCTTGCTGTTAGCATAATGCCTTATATTCTGTGGCCACACTGGAAAATTGCCAGCCTCAAACTCCTGAACAGGCCTCAGGAATATTGAAACTGAGATTTTTCCTTAAAAAAAACCCAACACAAAACCAAACAACGCAAGCTAAAAGCCAAACAAACATAAACCAAAACAGATTATTTTAGCTAATGTAAATAAATCATGGTTATTTGAAAAGCGTAAAATTCTTCAAATTTCTTTAGACTGTGAGTAGAAAGTTCAGTCAGAGCAGAAGTTTAGTACCTGGAAAACTGAAATATCTTGTTTGGGAGTTTTCTGCATCATTGAAACTTTGTTTTTCAGTTGCTCAGGAAAGAAGAAGAAAAAAAAAGACGGGGAAAACCAGTGACATTGTCATATATAAAAAGAGTGATATGATGTAGCTTGCCTAATGCAGTAAATTGGAATTATTGCCTTCCTCCCTGACCCAGATTTTGTTTAATATTCTGTGTTTCTTTACCCTCTATGTTTACACATTGTTTTTGGGCAGGTGTGAGCTTGCTCTTGTCTGTTCCCCAAATGGATGTGAACTCGTTCTGCTGGTGCCTCAAGCTGCAGGGCAGCACGCAATTGCATTAGCACCGAGCTGAGCCTGCACTAAGCTCATTGGAGTCACATGGATTTATTTAATTTAGGAATTTGGGCAGGGCAAGGTTTGCTTGTCAGTACATTCACTATAAACAATCCCAGACATATCCACTGTAAATAACTAGTATTGTGCTGAATTAGTGTTTTGAGAACTCAGAAGTGCAGTGCAAATTAGTCATAAATGGTTTCAAATTTTTAATCTTTCCTCTAATTTTTCATCTTTACTACACATGTTATTCTTCTGGAACAAAGAACTTGTGATTCATATCACACATTGTTCAGACTTGTTGAACTGAATGCAATAAAATCCTATTTGTATCATGGTGACCTTTAAAACATCAATTTTCCAATTAAATTGTATGCAGTTATCATAGCTATACTGTTTATTGTAAACAGCTACTGAATGGCAAATACTTCTCTTCTAATGAGGATGTAATTTCTGTCTAAGCATTTCCCAAAACTCAGTGAGTGTTATCATGTGCTTATTTCAGTAGATATAGAGAATTTTGCTTGCCTCTGACACTTATCTATGTATTTCTGTCTACTTTATCCTAAAAAGAAAACTGAAATAGTCTCCCACAGAGGCTTGCCCACATTTTGAGATTTGGCTTCAAACCTAAGGGTCACTGTGAGTTACATTGTACTTGTGATGGAAGAAAAGAAAGAGCCTTGAAATTTGGAAGAGTCTCTGTGAATTTGAATTTATCTTTCAGGAATACTCTAGTTCTTGATTTTGGTTTGCTGCCATTTTGCAGTTACAAACATTGTGAGCTATTCAACATTTCTCCCTTGAAAGTAAAAACCAGTAGAAATTTGGAATATTTGTTAATGCTTTTGTTATTCCTGCCTCTTAATTGCAATTATATTGTAGCCAGGTTACTTTTCAAACATCTTTTAATGATATTAAATTTTTAATTTACTAGAAGACCAGCTAAACTGGAGCTGTATTAAAAACAAGAAGTAGGAAACAGGTTTTGCTGTCTTTGATACTCCAAGAGATGGATTTTGTACATTGAAAAGTTATACCTCTCCTTTGCTTGCAGAAATGAATTTATTTTATATTTTGAGGTTTAATGAATGTGATATAAATGTATACACACTGAGCACTGTGTATATTTATATATATCTATATTTATATGTTAACTTTCCAGTCTTTTCCACATATGGAAGAATTTTTTGAGATCATGTTTAGCTATAGAAATCTCTTCCCCTCACTTCCCATGAATGTGTGCGTTATAATATACAACACTTATATAGAGGTTTACATTTATCTTATATTTCTTAGTAGAAAAATTATCTGCCACCATCATAGTCTAAAATAAGTCTTTAGACCAACTGAGAGAGCCAAAAATGCATTTCTGGGAGACAGTAACTTGATAACAAAAGTTGCATATCTGGCGCTGGTTACTTAAGTGAGATAACATGTCACAGGCTTTCACTACAAAGGGGACCATAAATTTTTGCATTGCAAATCTGATTTCACGGACCACTTCTTGTAAGAAGCATTGAGTTTCCGCTTCATCTAGTGATAAAACTTTAGAATGCATGAGTATCTGGTGAAACATCTTATTCATGTTAATGCTAGTCTGGGTGCTGTAAAGTCAATGGTCAGAAACCACCTTTCGCTTTCCCCCATGGCCAGTATTTGTGATTGATTTTAACCCAACTATATACAAATAGAACAAATGGTGAGATGGGCTTTAAGGCCATTTTCATAACTGGGTGATGCATGGTCACTTGTGACCCCTTCTGCTATGGATAACTTTGAAAATAGACCTCTGACATAAATATATGTTGCTGAAGCAATTTTTAAGATTTATTCAGCTTTTTGAATATACAAATGAAACATAAAATAAAGACCTTTTAAAGTTCTATGCACCAAACACTTAAATGAATCCACTGTTAGTCTTTCCATTTTTTAGCCACAGGCTCAGTTCTTCAAATCATTCATGCACAGAACTCTTCTGTAGTCAGTTGTTCTGTGCATGGAGAGTTTGTGTGATTAGTCCTCAGCTATGTTTGCTCCTAGAAACTGAGCAGCAGATAAAAGTTTCTCTAAGCTCTGAAAGATTCTGATTTTTAGACTAAGTTCTTGATTTGGAAGAAATGTCATTGCTTAGCAGGTAGAGTTCTGTGTAAAAAGGGGAAATTAATATTCGTAAATGTAAGCATTTTCTGTAAATAGGAAAGTTCCACAGTTCAGAGCCAGCAGTTACACGTTTAATGACCTATTAGTAGCCATAGATAATAAGGAGAGCAGCATAAATCAGTCATCAGAAAGTTGCACAGATGAGCAGGTTATCGCTAGATTTATTTAACCCAAGTTAAGACATTAATTCTTAGCATGCAGCACATGAAAGGGAAATGTGATGAGCCTTGTCAGGAGGGGTCTCCTACTGTGGGAAGAGAGCCAGAAAAGCTTAACTCACCAAGTTTTTAATGTTGCCTGTGTTGTGAAAGCTTTTAGCTAAAAGGAGATTAGGAGCTTTTTTTTTGTTTTTCGTTTTTTAAGAATGGATTTTATAAAGATACTTACATGCCAAAAAAGTGTGGGGGATTGTGCTGTAACCAAATTTTATACACATTTTTTATGAGGTGGGCACAGAGTAATGCAGGGTTTTGCAATCTTTGAGTGCACCAAGATCAGGATTTTAGTTCTGATCAAGAATGCATATTTGAATCAAATCCTCCTGGTCAGTCCCACTTCTTGCACTGTGGTTCGTATCCAGATGTGGTGTTGGATTGGGCACCCCAAGTTTAATTTAAGTTTGATTCAACTTAAATAAAAGATACATTCCAGGAGGTCCTCCAACACTGTGCAATAGCTAGAGAGAATTCAGTTTTGGGCGAAATTTATTCAGAATACCCCCCAAGACAGGTGTGTTGTACAGAGGCGTCTCGCAGGACCATTGTAATGGCTGTAGATCTGTTGCTGTTGGAACACACTGGTAAATATGACCTCCTGCACCTACTCCGTGTTCACCAGTAATGCAGAGTGGTTACGAATAGGCTGATAATTTCTGGCATCTGATTGTTAAAATTTTGTAGATAGACCTAATCGTGTAGACCATGATTAGAGTTCTCCTTTGTTTCTAAGCTGCTGTGTAAGGTAGCCCCTGTTATCTGAAGGCCACTGTCTCAAATGTACAGCTGACACTGATGAACCTTAGAGAATTGGTGGCTGAGAAATCTGCCTGCAAAGCTTGCATTGAGATATATTCCAATAACAAACCAGAAAATGTCTGTATACAAGCCTTCTACATCTGTGTGTAGTGTTTTCCAAGCACTGATCTTTAAGTTCCTCATTTTGCTACTTTGAAGCTGTATTTGAGGTTTTGTGGCAATTGAATCAGAGCAGTAAATCGTATTTCGTGACAGCAGATACTTCTTTTTAGGACAGTAAGCAAATATGGTAAATAGCAGCACAGAAATAAAAAAAAGGACTAGGAAAAGGATGAAATAAAATCAATGAATTTATAATCTATTAATAGCCTTTGTACAAAGGCCTTGATAGTATTTGAGATTATTCCACTGTACTTTAAATACAGGTGCAAATTAGATACTTGGATGTCAGTCCTAAAAATTCAAGGTATTCGGTATTTTAAACACTCTGAATTGATAACAATTTTATAACAAGTGTGTATACTAATTTCTCAATTCAAATGATACCTCTCAGATTTTGGGTTTTTTCCTGTTTCGCTTGTCAGTAACTGAGATTTTGCTTTGCAGTTTTTGTCATGGAGTTGCTATTCTTGACCCTATAAACCAATGAAAGATCCAAGTTTAAAAAGCAGTTAATGTACACAAACATTAATGAAAAATTGCTTGATTGTAGTTTATTGTTTGAAAGAGCCATAGATTAATGATTCTGTAGGATACACACTGATATGAAAAACTAAGCATACTTCTGGAGTCCTCTGTTCCAATATTAATAAATGGTAAGGCATAACTGGAGCTTTTATTTTGCTTCACTGTGTGTCAAGAATGCAAAAATAAGTAGTGAACTTCATTTGTCTCAGAACTTCAGTGAAGAATTCTGTATTCCCTCCATTATCTGTTTGCACTGAGGCACTAAACCTTAGCTTCTTGATACAATATTTATTCATGAAACCTATCAAAATTACAGTCCTGATTCTTATGTGCTTTTTATCCAGTATCCAGGGTACTTGTTCCTATCCATACAGAAAAATGTGTAACTATAAGTTAGCATTGACACCAGTTGAGACTGGTTTTGAGATTGCTCTTATTATTAAAAGTTTGAAATCCAGTGATGGTATTATTTGCTTATTGAGTTTTTAAATTATTTTTTATTCAATGTTATGTCAAAACAGATCACTGTGCTTAATTTTATGAACTTGCTAATCAAAAAACTGGAAAATATGTGATAAATTTTTTGTGTACTGGGTAAGGTAGATCATGGCACACACATTGAAACAGATGTGAGGAAAAGTTGATGAAAGAGGATTTTTATTAAGTGTAGCTGTTGAAGGTTAAGTGGACTGTGATCATATACCCACTCAATAATTTCTTCATCAAATCTATAATTTTTAAAAATTAGTTTGAATATAATTAACCATATCTTTTAGAAAGTGTCTAAGACTTGATATGAAATCTTCAAATCATCCAGAAATTATGAGCTACTGAAAAATATGTCCTGTATTTGCAGTGTAACTACATCCTCTAAATCTCTATCTAGATTTTTTTTGCTAGAGAAAAGAGCTGTCTCCTTTTCTCTATGTTAGTTAATAGTGATCAGAAAATCTTTTAATGTTTTCTGAGGGATCAGTTAGGTTGAGTCTCTTGTTTCTCACTGCCAAGTTTATTTTTCAGTAATTTTCTAGCTGTTTCCTGATCTGGTTACAGTCTTTCAAATATTCACAAGAGTGTGACATGAGCACCAGATGTGTAATTCTCTTAATGGTTCTATGCTGCTGGATAGAGATACAGCAAATGTTCTGAGTTTTCTTTCTCTGCCTGTATTTGTCTTGGTAAATCCAACATTGTACCCCATCTTCATTTCCACCATGGCCTGTAAAGACCTTTTTGATGACATTGATTTCAGAAGCAGTTCCCTTTCTTCTAAGCCTGCCCTAAATGTTTTCCTGCTTTGATAGCAGATTCATGATTTCAGGCATATGTGTGTGTGTCTGATAACATTTCTTCAGATAATTCCAAGTATTTTCACTTTTCCAAGAAGACTTTGCCAGGCTTTTCTTTCAGATCATGGGAATATGGAACAAGTTTGGGATGAGAAAGGTATCTACGGGTCCCCTTCCTTCTCCAGCAAACATTCATTCTGTATAGAGCTAATTTTTCTGACACTGTGTCATGTGGCACATAACCAAATGCCTTACAGAAATCTCAGCATATTATTTCAAAGCACTTACCTTATCAAAAAGAGTCTCTATATAATTGGAAAAGATAGAAAGTTATTTTGACAGGACTGGTACTCAATAAAGCCATGTTGATTGACATTAGCTGAGCTCCAGCTTTTAATTTATTGCTTATTGTATATCAGGATCAGTGTCAAACTATATAGTCTTTAATTTCCCATAAAACTCTTTACAAATACTTGACAATATTTGATTTTTCAACTCTTCTAGAATTCTACCAAAAGGAGATCGCACAAATAATTGAAGTAAAAATGAACATCTGCCTGTTTGAAGAATTGCAATACTCTGAACAGCAAAGCAGCTGTGTGTAGCTGGGGGAGGAGTCACTTGGAAACCTATTGAGTTGTGTGTTTTGTTGATTTCTTGCTGTTTTTAAGGATATCACCAAAGCTTAACCTAATGCATTCTGTTAGTGAAATAGGATCAAACCGCTCTGTGGAAAAGAAATCCTTCATTCTTTCTTCAACCTTTACTCTGGCAAAACTCTTGTTAACTTGAAAGTCAGTTCAATTAGCGTTAGTGGGCCTGACCAGGAGTGGCTCCTGCAGAATTCAGAGGGAATAACTTGTGTTTTCACTGACCCACTTATTGGAAGCTTTACAGAACCCGTCCGTTTGTTTCAAAGTAAATAAGGATATTCAGGCCTTATTGTGTCTTTGCTTTGTGGTGTATTTGTGCAGACCTTATAACTCAGATGTGTTCCAAGTTAACTGTAAAAAATTTATCCACATTTCTTCTGTGTTAAGTGATAGCTAAGTTTATAGTGGACTGTCAGATTTCTTTACTTAATTCAGCAACATGCAAGACATCTATCTTAACATCTGGTTTTTAATAACAGTTGACATCTGGGAGCTCTTTTTTATTCCAAGAATGGGTTAGGAACAGTAGTGATACTGGCAGTGTATATTTTCAGGCTAAAATTCCTGTCCATTTCAATCATAATTAATTACCATTCATTTTATTTGGTTTTTAGATTTAATTAAGTGCCAGCAGTATGTTACACCAGCTAACTTTCGAGGTTTTGAAATTATAGAATGTATTTGTGTTTCTAAAATATTAATGGGTGAATTTAAGGATATCTAAAATGATACAATTTGATTTGATTTTAGGAGCCTGAGTTAAATGACAAATGTTAAATGATTGTGCTGTGCACCTCTGTGTTCTAGGAGCTGAGTCACATCACTGGGCACAGTAGAACTAAATATAGAGATAGCTGTGCACATGCACATCTCTGTGTGTATAGATAAAGAGTCATTGTAAAATTTCACTTTTAGTTAATGTATCTGGGGAAGAACATTTCAATCTCCTGGTTTAGTTCATGTTTTTTACTTTGTTTTTATTTTATTAAAATTGAAATTAATTTTTATTATTAACATCAGGTTTACAATAAATGTGAAGAAAGACTTTCTGCTTTCATCTTATCTACCATAAATTAATCCCTTTTAAAAACAAATTCAATAAATTGTTATGAATTTTCGTATTTGTCATTAATGTTATTTATCACTAAAACTCTAAATAAATGAATAAACCTACTTTCAAAACTGGAAAGAAGGGGAAGAACTATTTAATACCATCCAAGAACATGCAGTGTTTAACGTTTGTTGAAAAGATAAATTTAATTGATAGCATGTTGGAAAAGTGTACTTTGCTAATGATAGATTTTTTGGTTATTCAGCAGTTTTGTGTCTTGTAACAGAATGTAAGACAATTTGATTAATTTTTAAATTTACTTAAAAGCTTTGATCTTTTCTTTGCTGTCAATGTTGCTTTGAATTGCGTGCAATTAAAAAATAGATAATATTTTAATATTTAATCTTATAATCATCTTCCTACACACTGGGAGGGAAAAAGCTTTTACGTCACTGTTGTTGTTTTTTTGGTTGCTATAGATGCAGATTCTTGCATATGTAACACAAGCTTGTTCTGTTGTTTTTGCTGGCTTATATTAAAAAAAAAAAAAAGGGTCACGTTTTTAACAGCCAAGAAAATTGTGTTTTATATGCACCAAAGTAACTAACCTTTCTTTCTTTCTTTCTTTCATTCCAATGCCAACACCTTCTCTGTGCATCTCCTAATGCCTGGCACCCAGGATGATGAGGAGGGTATATGGGCATAGCCGTTCCTATAAACCAAAGTTCCAGTTTTGTTTTGAGGGGTGAGAAACTCTCTTTTCTCTCTTTTTCAAGTTTCAGTCTAATTAGTATGTTTTCTTTTGCACTGCATGGAGCTGTGTGTCTCTTGACAAGTGTGTTTGTGAATGCTGTAAGGATGTTTTCTCATATGCAGTGAAAAATGAGAAACTGTGTCTCATGGTTTAATGGTGTAGTGGTTTAGTTTTTTTCATTACTTATTGTGGCTAAAGGTGTAGGTGGTACAAAACTTTAAAAGACATCTATTTGTATCTGTCTAAACAATTTTCTTTTCTTCAGTAGGCAAGTTCTTTAGTATTAATTTGCTGTATCGTCTCTAAAATCCCTGTGTGAGCACTGTAATATCTTTGCAGAATGTGTGTGAAAGTTTGATACTTAAGAAATTTTGCCACAGATTAAGCATGCATTTTCACTAGAGCAGAATTTATGATATGCATGGAAAAACATGAGACTACCTCTGAAGCTGAAATGTTTTAGTGAATTTTAAAATAAGCAGCATATGTTTAATAAGGAAAGTATAATCTCTCTGTGCAATACATGCTCTTTGCCTGAAATATTATGATGGAGTAACATCCATAAAATAATGTGCTTGTGATATTCAGGAGTACAAAGTGCAGCTTATATTGTTTCTCTCTTAAATGATGAGTAACTACTGTGTTGTCATCATGTGCCAGGTATTGGTTTGTGCATATCCACTTGTTTGGGGCTGGCCTTTGAAGCTGTGGGTAATTTGTAGCTCAAGATCACCGTGGTCTCAGCACTGCTGAGGACACCAGGCTTTGGTGGATTGCTCACAGAAAATGTTGCTCACTACTCCTTAAAGGAACAATTTCATTTACTACAGTGGGCCTGTTTGGAGGAGAAAAATCTACTCACATAAGTAAAGATTAATGTTTCGTTAAAGCTTCCACATGTTGTATTGCTTTTGGCATTTTACCGTTCTTCCTCTGACACTCTCTCCTGATTGTCATAACAAGTACTATGGCTGAGGGAAATCAAATCTCTCAGTCAACTGAGTGTATATTAAAACACAACATTAATAAAATTAAATTGGGTGTAGATCTATCTTATTTAGAAAAGCTTCTATGTATTTGTTTTGTTACTGCAGACATCAAAAGCTAATTGTGAACATGAAGAAAACAAGAGACCCAATGAGAATGAACATGAGGAATGTATTTTATGTTGGAGAGGAAAATAGAATAGAAACAACTTAATTTTAAAAGTATTTCAACTGCAAGAATGTGGGTTTCTACAAAAAAAATCTTCACCTTACTGTTTTATACTTTGTATATTTGCCATAACTTGTAGTTATACAGTTTAAATTATTTAAACAATGAGTGCATTTCCATTGCAACATGGAACGTGTTTATGAATCAAAGCGTATTTTTTACCTTCCAGAGTCTCAAAACCACATTTTATTTGGTTGAAGAAAATGTGTGCACAAAGAATACAATGATTTTGAAAGCTGGCTGACAAGAGACTGAGGGAATATTTATTTAGCATTTATTAGAGCAGTGTAAAATAGGTTATATGCTTTTGAATTGGAGTTGATTTTCCTTTAAGAGGATTTTTTTCCTACAGAACAAAAAGCACTTGATAAACCAAAACATTTGACTTCTGAACTTGTTTTGTTCCAAGACTAATTGTTATGATTGATTTATGCAATCAAAGCTTTTCCAGAGGCCATGAGGTGGGACTCTGCCTCAGTAAAGATAGTGCAGGCTGGTCCTCTAATTATGTTTAAAAAGTAGTTAGTTAAAAATAAGTGAACTTCCTTTAAACTTTACCACTTCAGTGCTCAACCGCTACACAGGAGTGACATGAAATGCTGGTGGAGATGCAGAGTGTCAGGATGAGAAAGTGTTGTAAGGTTATAGAGAGCTGGTTACTCGTTAAGGAACAGACAAGGTGTTCAGGGAAATCTCACTGGCCAGCCCGTTTAGTAGCAAATGGAGCTGCAGTACTCGAGTCTTGTTAGAAACAAGATCTCTTCCCCTCTCCTCACCCTTAGAGGAAAAAAAAAAGAAAGAAAATCATGAGGTGATGATAAGTTTTAAGAATTAAGCCCATATAGCAATCTGTCATGGGTAACTGAAGCCATGTGACCCTCAGAAAATATGTTTTGTGGCAGAGCTGAGGAGTGCAGGTAGAACACAAGTGCTTGTTTGCCCTTTCCAGTTCCAACCACTGAAGTGCAGCAGACACTGGAAAAACAGTTTTGACTTTGCCACGAGCTGTCCGTGTGTGTGTAAGAGAACTCAACACAAAACCTGTTTGTACAGTATTTTGTTTGTGCAGTACTGTAGACTTCGTTCTGTGTCACATGTGAAGTAGATCGGATGTTTTAAAAGATGCTGAGGAGTGTTTGGACAAATTTATTGTCTGTTATATCCTCAGAACAGGGTTACCTTTGCACGTGAAACAAAGAGCGACTGAAGCCTGTGCCTGGCAGCAGCTGAGCTCTAGTGCTTTTGAAAATAGGATCATAAAGCTAGTCTGCTAAATTTCGATTTAGGAGCAACCCATAAAGTCTGTAAATTTAAAATTTGGCCTTAGTAGATACTGTGTAGGCATTCTTCAGGAGGCATCAGTGCCATTCAGCAAAAAACTCCTTCAAAGCAGAAAATGGTCTGCAACATGCATGAAAGAATATTGCTCAGGCAAATATTCATTGTTCACTTCTAACTGTTGGATGTGTTTCATATGCTTCAGGGAGGAGGAGGAGAAGGCTGTTACAAAACAAATGTGGTGCCTAGATTTGTCTTTGCTGAGATGTGGTGAACAGTTCTCTTTCAAGATGTTCTTGCTAACAGCAGTACAAAGCACAACAAAATTTTGTCATGTTGCTATATAAGGATATGTTTAAAGACATTAAGTATTAGCTATTGTTCTGCTTTTTGTTTTCATCAATTCAAGTTATGACTTTTGTAAATAATTTATTTTTCTTTTTGTTTGGGTATTCTGTTTAGCCTGTTTTGGAAAAAACATGTTAACCTTGAAATGAGCATCAGTAGCATGCAAGGCAAGGGAAAAATAAGGAGCATGACTGTTTGCAGTGTTCATTTCAATTTTCTCACTGAGTATGTGAATACAGCTCTATGCTTAATTAGATAAATGGGTGTTGCTGCATTGACTGGAGCCCAAGGGCGTTTTGGATTTGTGAGTTTTTAGGCATGATTGTTGTTTTACTGTAACTTAGTTTTTACTAAACAAAAGGAGGAACCTCCCAAGCAATGTTAGTTTTGCAAACTAAGCAAACACGGACAGATTTGTGACTAGTCTTTATTCCTGTTAAAATACTTTTATTCTTAATGGAAGACATTTACAGCTTTTATTTTTATTGGGACATTTTATGTTAGTTAAAAAGTTACCTCTCTTTTCTTCTTAAAGATTTCATGACTACTGCTAATATTTTTAGGTATTAGTTGCTCACTGCTGAAGACGGAGGGTTTTCATTAAAAGTAGGAATCTTTTTAGCTGTATGTATTTGGATATTTTTTATTGATTATATACTGGAAATGTGTCAATCACTTGACATGAGAGTTAAGGCTGGAAATTGAAACCCTGGGCCTGTTAGAGTTAATGAAAGCCCTGTTATTTCAGTACTGTTCAATTTTCACTCAGAGCAGTTTCTTCCTTTTGGTTGTTCTATTCATAGTAGAAAAGCACCTGTGCATATACACAAATGTATTCTCAAAATTATTTGTATGAACTAGATGTTCTTTAATTTGACAGGCATTTATCTCATCTTAAACATTGTATTTATGAGACACCAAATCATCCTCATGTCTAGCTGTAGAAATGTATTGTATAAATTCAATAGTTTTTTTGTCTGACACTTGTATTTTAGCTGTGTGAGTCAGGCCATTCTGCCTGAACTTTGGCCTCAGCTTTTTCACTGCAGGTGCAGAAGGTGTACAAAAAAAAAAAGAGAAAATGTAGCTGATGAACTGAACTTGAAAGCTTTTGATGTAGTCAGTCTGAAGACAACAATCACAGGGCCTACCATCATCGTCAGCCGTGCTCTTTTATGCTCTTTCATAGTAAAAATAAATAACATACCAGAGCGATTTTAAATGCTGTAGGAAGTGAGAAAAGGCTGTATGTGTTTTCACAGCTTTCATCTTTGTTTTGAAATGCTATAGTTGCTGTAAACTGGAGTAGTTC
This sequence comes from Gymnorhina tibicen, assembly GCA_013399875.1. Classification (NCBI taxonomy): domain Eukaryota; kingdom Metazoa; phylum Chordata; class Aves; order Passeriformes; family Artamidae; genus Gymnorhina; species Gymnorhina tibicen. The sequence continues at coordinate 376,851 of VXAZ01007117.1, read as the reverse complement.
ATTACTGATTTCACACGAGTAATCAAATAATCTAACTGGTGTTTAAGATCTGAAGCTAAGCTGACATCTTGAAAAAAAGTAGCAAATATCTGCTCTAGAGATATGAATTCAATGATGAATTGCATTGTGTTCGATTTCACTTCTACAAATTATCATGTGAATATGTGAAATTGCTGTTATTTTATTTGTCTTGCAAACAGTTTCAAAGAGTTGTTAGTGAATATTAGGGTATGTGAAGGTGGGACTGCCTGCAGAGCATTCTGATTGGAAAGTCCTGGTTTGTTTGGAAGCAGAAGTACCTCCTGACCTAATCAAAGGTCCTATGACATAAACTTTTAAATATAAGATTTTACTATTGAATACTAAAAGATGAAAAACCCCAGTTTTAAACACATGAGATTTATGTAAATTGTTCTGGGAAGCTTATGAAAAAATACAAGAGAAAATGTTCCTCTTTTGAGGAACATAAAACATATACCTAATTAAAATCTCCTAGTATCTATTTTTAATATGCTATTAGTTACAATGATATAATGCCACTTTAAAAATAAGGAAAAAAAGTTAGAAAACCTCCCTGTGCTGACCTACTTAACATCAATGAAATGCCAGTTGTCATTGCATTTGTCTCTTGATTTCCTCAAGGAAAACCTCTGGTAGGTGATGACTGCTGGCAGAGATAGCCAGTCCTACCAGCCACAAGCCTGGAGTCACATCCACACTGTCTCTCTCTTATGCTTTCTGCTTTTCTGGCACTGGTTTCTGAAGCAAGTTTTCAGATCGTGCACCTTCAGTAATGGAAACACATCTTCAGGGAGTGGTGTCTAGAGCTCAGACTGAGCTGAGGGAGGTGTAGGTGCAAAGAAACAAATAAACAGAAGCATTTGGCTGTTCCAGCAGGTGTCCTTGCATACTCCTTTCCTTTTTCTGACAGAGTAAAGGCATTGGGCAGGATGTGATCGTCTTGAATATGAGCCTTAGAATCAGTGGCTAAAGCAAAATAACTTATAAATAATTCTACAGCAGAGACTAAGAACTCAGAAATCTAAGAAAAACATTTGTTCATGTGATTTAATTAGTATTCAGCATCTTAGGAACATTGTTTTGACAATAATAAGCTATTTGTATACTTGTGCTCTAGTAGTAAATATTAATGTAATGGATTAGCTAAAAAATGCCTGTTAATATTTCTGATTTCACTATACTGTCCTTCTCTAATTAATCATCCATTTTGCCGTCAATATTCTCATTTGTTCAAAAAAACTCTTGTGTTAATTGCTCATTTCAAGTTGTGATGGAGTTTCCCTGCATATCACAAATGGCAGAGCCTTGCTGTTTCATTTTGTTTCTGTTTTGATCTTTGCTTTATAGACAATTAACCAGTGAAAACGTGTATAGGTCTGTTTTCCAGAAGAGCCGTGATGATATCACTGGTTCCCTCCTGGAGCCTTTCAGCACGTCTGGCTGCCCAGACCATGAGCTCTTCTTCGGCTTGGCTCTGAGTTCTGCCAAAGTCAGCCGAGCTAGCTAAACAGTTTATGTACTAGTTTTATTTTAAACCAGATCTTTTGGACTAAAATGAGCAAGCTGCTCACTTGAACAGCATTACTGGAGGATTTGAAGAGGTCATAGGGGACTTGCAGGGGAGAGGGATGAGAAACTGGAATCCTTCCACAGCACACCTGAATGTGGATGAGGAGATCTGTCCCCAGCCTAAGCCATGCAGCTGGGCCAGCTGAGGACATTCCTGCCTCCCACCATTATCCACTTACTGCTATTTTTCTGCTGGGTTTGTAACCCCCCAGATCCATCAGCAGAAGAAATCAATCCCTTATCAACTGCAAGCCAGGTTGGCATAAGTAGTGATGAGTACCCATTCATCAGGGCAGCCTGGTGTGGGTGAGAGGGCACGTGGAGCAGTGATGATGCCCAGCTGATGGCAGGGGGAGAGCAGCCAGTGGCACTAACATCTTCAAGTGGAAAAGCTTCGTCTGGAGGAGAATTATATCCATAAGTTAAAAACAAAAGGACCCTTCCTGAAATCACTTTATCTTCAAAGGCTCTAGCACCAATTTAGGTAATCAGGTTATTAAAATAATTTCAATTTATCCAGTGCAGTTTTCTTGTTTAACTAATCAGAATCAGAAACTCTTTGTTCATTTTGCAGATAGACATGTTTCTACCAGATGCAAGCATGGAGATCAGTAATAAATGATATTTTCCACGGAGCTATAATTTTGGAGAGTAAATCTGTGTTACATTTTAGGAAAACAAGTTCTTCTAACTTCTTTTTTGGTAGGGATTTTTTGATAGATCTTACAACAAGCTTTTTCTGAGCCAATTATATTAATAATATGATTAATTTTCTCACACATGGTTCTAGGACCTTGAAATTAGGTGATAAATCTCAAACAAAGCTGGAAGCTTACAAATGGCTACTGTTCCTAATGTGGCTGAGGCCTAAATCTGAGTTTGCTGGAGCCATCAAAGCAGCGCAGTCACATTCTTTGTGTTGTGTCTTACATCTGCTGACCTGGCCTGCTTGTGAGCTTTTCATGAGGATTCATTTTAGCTCTAAGAATATGGAGAGGGTCGAATGTAAACACTGAGGTAAGTTTTTAATGATTTAGGAATTCTGTTAGCTAGGATGATTTCGATTATGGCAGTTAGAGGCTTTAGGTCTGACTTAGGTTGGTTCTATAGGAATTTATACCTGTGTGAGTAATAACAGATTCCAGCATTCTGCTTGAATTAAGTTGTGTTCAAGCCTTCTGCGTTGAAAGTGCTACAAGATTGCCTTTATGTTTTGTCAAAGTAATTGAGTGTTATATCCTTACCTGCATTAATTGCAGGGCAAAAAAAATGATAAAGGTTTCTTGCCTTCAATGTTATATTGCTGAAAGATTTTTTTTTTTTTTACCAAGTTTCTAAATTCTCTTGTGTGCCGTACTCTGTATTGCAGCTGTGATATAAATCTGTGGTTAGATTTAATGAAAACACAACTCCTTATCCACCCTATTTAACTTACCCACACTCATGCTATGTCTGAGATGGACAAAATTGTTGAGAAATTTATGTGGATCCTGCAGCACTCATTTGTAAAATATTTATGAGTGGTAGGACATTTTTTTAAAAAACTTTTTAAACTGCTTGAAATTTTCTAGCTGCTCTTCTTCACCAGATTTCTGTACCAAACCACATTCAGCTTTTAATCCATCTATTACACAATTCATCTTCTAAGAGATCTTACTCTTCATTTATAAATTTCCTTAATTTCCAAAGTCAGTGGTTGAAACTTTAATAAGAAATTGTTGTATTGTTAACTGGTTTATGATTGAAATGAGCTATTTCACAGTTGCAGTGTTGCAAATCTCTTTACCTGGGGGTTTATAATCTATTTCCACTGTGTAATTAATAGATGGAAGCATATTTAGAACTAGAATAACTCTTCATTTTAAGGAAAATTAATAATCCTCAAAAATATCTGCTAGTAGTAATAGTTCTTAGAATTGAACCTGTCAACCAAAAAAGTCTGCAACTGATTGCAAGTGAGAAAAGAGCTCATTCTCGGAGATCAAATTCCTTTTTTTTTCCAGGTATCTCTTTTACTTAATACGTTTTCTAATTTTTAATTAGAAGTACTGAAGATAACTTGTTCAAAAATTGCAGTGTCTTAGGATACCTTTTCTTTTGGTTTTGTGGGAAAGAGAGGTCTTACTATGAAATCTACTAAAATTGTATGTGAGTCCTCCACAGATGCAGTCTTATTGCTTGAAGGAAGTTCGAAAAGTTTTATCTGGAAATGATCCTTCAGTATAAAAATCAGAAGAAAGTCAGAACCTTTTCTTTCCCTCTTGAAAGCAGTGTAGCTCCAAAAATGTACTTTGAACAAGCTGAGTGAGAAAACCCTGCCTTAGTTAGAGAAAAAAGATACAGTACAGAGAAAAAACCATGAGCTCTCTGGTTTTATTTGACTGCTGTTAGCACCAAGACAAAATGAATTCTGTCAGCTGTACTTTTACCACTGTGCTCTGTTTTTCCTTGAGGATTGATAGGTTTAAATGTACTGATTCTCTCCTTGAGTCTGTCTGTCAAACTTTGATCTGATGCTGAAGTGTTCAAAAGCTTCACGCGTTGCAGGGTTTCAGCAAACTTGATCTTACAGGTTTAACTTAAATATTGTTTCCATTTTGAAGTCTGTCATATGGGTGTGCCACAAAGAGTGTTTGGTTTTAGCCCTGATGTCTTGAGTGGTGGTATGCAGCAAGTAACAGAATACTTGGAATAAAGAAAAATCCTGAAAGGAATCCCTCCAGCTATGGGCCAGTTGAGAGTGAGAGAGACAGGATGTAAAGTAAAACCAGTATGTCTCCCTTTGATCAAAGGATAGATTCCCCACCACCACCCAGCAGGTGATTAACACATAAGTACATTCTCCCCTAAACGGGTGGAGGGACAAAGCCGAGTATCTGCTTAGCACCCATAAAGCAAACTTCAGTTAATAACTGATGTTAGAAATATTTCGAGTGCTGTCTTTGTGCATTCAGATTCATGGTTTTGTGTGATCTGATGCGTATGAGTGCTACTAATTGTCTTGGAATATGAACTTCTCTAAAGGAAGAATTGCTAAGCACCTTATGAAACTTTATTTTTGGAAAAAAAAAAAGCTCTTTCTGCATGTAAGTGGTTACATATTTTTCATTTGTGTATGCTTTCTATATTTGGAAAAATTCATTAATAGTCAACTTCACCATGAATTTGGAGTATGGTGCAACAGCCCTGCAGGGTGTGGTGGTACATGGTTTTATACATAAAAGCTGCTCAGAAACAGACTTGACCAGCTGGAAGGTCTGAAAGCCACAGACTGTTTTTACTTCAGGAGTAATGACAGTGGGTGTTCCATTTTTTTTTTTTTCTGAAACTATAATACTGGGTTTAGAAATCTTTATCTTCTCGTGGTTTCGTCATATTTTATTTATTAAGTGCCAAATACATGTTTGTTGAAGAGGAAGAATGTAGCACATGAAGCTTCCACCGTCCTGGAGAATTTACAACGCAGCAACACATTGATGTCAGTAAACTCTGTCATTGTCCTGCTGACTTTTTGAGGACAAGATTTCACACCAGAACTTTTGGAGAGAATGTCAGCTATGCTGTTCTCATTTTCATGATTTTGACTCTCTTTGCAGTATCAATCAGAATACAATGACCAAAATCTAAATATAACACACTTTTGCTGTATTCTGCTCTGAGTATGACAGAAAAATCTCATCAGTGAGTGTCTTTTTAATAAGTAGCCTCACTTGAGTTGCCTGATAGAACATGATCTTAAGAAAAAATTTATTAAGAAAGAATTGTAGCACAAATATTTTTATGTGAAAGATAATCAAACCATCAGTCTCACCAAGCAGGATCTTCCACAGATCATCAGAGACCAGTAAGCTAATTACTAATCCCAGTATTTTTTTTTCGTATTTGTATTGTGTGAGATCAAATGTAGGTATACATATGACACACATGGCTTTTACTAGCATCCTGCAAACACTAATTAAAGTGTTTACCCTGTTGCCCAAGGACTCTACATTTTTTTAATATCATGATGGAATTTTTGAAACAGAGAGGGATCCATTGCCAGATTCTAAACCAACATGGAATAAATAAATCTAAAATAAAAAAAAAATGCAAATATTCCAAAAATCAAGTGTGGATGTGTTATTTTAGAAAATAAAGCTCCCAAATCTATTAAAGCTGCACTGATTATTGGCTTTGTTGCAAGACTGCACTGTGGTTGGTCCAAATTGTGTGCCTTGATATTGGTATTATAATGCAACTTTAGCAAGCTTCAGTATAAGAAAAAGATTGTTTATCAGCCAATCACTTTTTCTCAGATCAAAAGTAATAGTTGGAATATAAAACCTCCAAATCTGCAGGAGAGGTGTTTGACAAATTAATGTAATTTAATAAGATGGAGTAACACTGGCTTAAAATATTATTTAGATATTGCTTTTCTACATTCTTCCCAGAAATGGTGGGTAGAGCGTGCAGAGTTTGCAAGAACAAATTAGTCTCTTGTCAAATGTTTCCAAGACTGATGGTCAGGTAATTCCAACAGTTTTTAAATGATGACAGATAAAGGCTTTGTGGCAAGGTAAAAACACGTGCTGAGAATCAGAATGATTTATTCTTGTCTTTGGGGGCTTTTTTAATAGTAGGAAAAACTGCTTTCTTCTTCAGTGCCCAGTTTTATGTTGCTTTATGATTTTTAGCTCGAGACTCCATCTTTTGTGCCACACTGCTCACAGCCAGGTCACGAAACAGCTTTGACAAAGCATCACCAATCTCGTGAGTGCAGCCCTGGCTGCCACTCACACGGGCCCTGAGCAGGTCGGCTCTGTCCCGAATATCCCGGGGCTGAATTCTTGTTTGCATTTCCTTTACAGAAAGCCTGCGGTTGTTATTACACCTGCTGGTGTTCAGTGTCACTGACCTCTCACCTAAAGCACGATCAGGTGCTCTTTTTTAACAGGCAATCTGGCATCCAGCCCACTTCAATTAGGTTCATTTGTCATGTACTCCTATCTGCCAGCAAGCAAACTGGGGAAAAAGAGGTCAAAGTAGGGATTTTTCAAATGTAAATGTTTCCTGCAAGCTGCTGTTGAAACTTAGACATGTCATTCAAAATGCATGTTGCTGCCTGCCCGCTCGCTCAGCAAACTGATTGTCTTTTACAAGAGCTTGCTTTTCCCAGTGTCTTTGCAAGCCTTGTCTGGGGTTGTTGCATGCATATTCCTATTGCCAAGTATTGTTGCAGGCAATAAATAAATCACTATATTTAAAGCACATTTCACCCAGATGCTGCTTTGAAATACTGAATGAAAATGGGGGCGGGAAAAAGCTTTAAACCGCTAACAGGAAGTGGGATCGTGCAAAAGTATCCCAGTATCTTGTTACAGCCAGCGCTGGTTTTATATGGGATGTGTTCAAATTTATATTACAGTATGATATTAAATCTGCATTTTAATTTTTTAAAGTTTTGTCCCCCTTTATGGTTTTGGGGTTTTTTTTGCTTGGTTTTGGTGTTTGGCTTTTAGGTTTATTTTGCTAATTTAGTCCCTAGGGCCACCACATGAGTAACACAGTAAAATGTAGTTTCTGGTAGTAGATGATCTTTTAAAACTTTGTGATAGTTAATGTCCTGAAGAATTGTGTGGATTCTGCGAAATTACTAAATATTTCAGTGCCTGTGAGAACACTACAGCTTGTATAAGGTAGTGGTCCTTGAATCAAAATTACTGCAGGAAGACACTGCTATCCCCAGGAACTGAAGTGAAGCATGATGAGGTAGCAGAAAATATTCTTCCTGCCTTATAGAATAATAATTTCTTTTTGGTTTTGCCATTCTTACAAAGGAACTGAAACTTCATCAAAAAACTATACAGTTGTGCTTGAATCAAGATTTAGCAATTCTGACGAAATAATGTGCTGGCTTTTTTGTTCTGCTTTTTCATTCCCACTGCTCGTAGTAAGGAGGAAAGATTTGGCTTGGTGAGATGGGATTGACAAGGAAGAGATTGGTTGTGAAGTTGGGAATTGGCTCTCTGGGACTGCAGATTGAGAAAAAGAGCCTTCTCCAAACCTGTGATTGTCGTATGTGATTGAGAGACAGACCTGCAGTCCCGAGTGTGTTTTCAGCATGGGGAAGTAGGAAGGAGCTGGAGAACTGGGTTCGTTTTAGCACTAGGGCAGGGTGTAGTTTGTTTTGGCAGGATTGAACTTCTGCGATGGAGTGAAAAGGTGAATGGCAGAACAGGTTATTTGGGTTATGTCCAATGAAAGGGGTAGGTAAACTGCGTGCTGAGAGCACTAGGGGTAGAATTAGGATACGGAGAGAACAGTAAAGGACTGAGCAATAGAAAAAGAGTCATAATTTCTTTCAGCTCTTCAAGTTATTCTTTGGTGGATTTTCTCCATCATTCTTTTGAATTCCTTTTGTTTTCATTTTCTCTTATTTTCCTTTTCTCATGTTCTTTCCGCCTTATCTTGGGATAATCTCACTTGAAAATACAATTTATTTACCGTGTCTTTGCTGTACTTCATAATCTGCATTCCTACCCCAGGTCAAACTTATTTCCTCCCGGTTAAAATCATGGCTATTGCAACCTCAGGTATCCAGTTATTAATTTGAGGAAATATAAGTAAAATAGATAATCTACCTTTTGCTTGTTTCCTTATTTCATAATTTAACTTTTCTAATAGTTTGTTTTAATTAATTTGGTTAGATTCCCCAAATAGTCAAATTACCAGAATTTGTAATTTACTTTTGCAGGTATGTAAAATGAACAACACACAGCTGAAACCTCAAGCAGAAAAGGAGAGGGAGGTGAGGTCTAGAACACAAAGGAGGAGGAGGTTTTCCTCCTGCCTCTCTTTGGTCTGTGTAGTGCTAAAGCAGCTTTTGTTTTGATGATTACTCCAGGCTATGAATGTGAAAGCCCATGCAGAAAACTGACTTTCAGAATAGAAAACATTTGTTTTATTCATCGCTAAAGGTAATAACTAACACACATAAACTGTCTGCAACTCCAGGTGAGTCACTACGCAGAAGTTTTAATACAAAATAAACTGCCTGGGATTTAGCATGGATGGAGATGTAGCATACACATCATCTTGCCAGCCCAAAGAAGAATCTTCTGAAAGGGTCTTCCAGTTGAGTTAGACAATTTATACTGATTACATTACTACAGTGAAGCATAACAAAAACTATGTAGGCAGTAAGAAATACTCATACCTGGCACAGTGAGTTAAATTATCTTCAATCACATACAGAATAGAGCATAGAAAATGAAGGAGCTGAAGAACAGGTCAAATTTTAAGTAAAAAAACCCCACAACTAGCTATTGAACCATTAGTATTGTAGCTGATATTATTTGTTTCAGATGCTTTTATTTGCTTTTGTGAGCTACCAATATCACATGAGCAATGGGAACTTTTCTTCTTTCTTTGTGGCTTTTTGTCTGTTCTTGCAAAAGCTCTACTCCCTCAGGAAAGATGAAAAAAATTGTTCTTTTGTTCTCCACATCTAACTGAAACTATATTGGAAAAAACATCTTATCTGCTTTTTCTTCTTGTCAGGTATCTAAATTCAGTAAGATAGGTAGACTGCATTTGGGTTTTGAATTTGGTTTTTTTCTTAAGAATTGTCTATTAATGGGTGGAGAATTCTGACATATATAATGGATTTAGAAATACACATGTACAATGCAGTTAGATATAGAACATAAAATATAAGATATAATAAGATTAGAGATTGACTTTTATTACTTAATGAGTTTTTGAATTAACCACCCCAGCTTTTCAAGGTTAATAATACCCTGTCTTCTGTCTTCCACTTGGTGAGAGGTAGAATAAAGAGTTTGAAAAGTCTTCACATAATTTAACTAATTCTAAATAATTTTCAGGTGCTAGTAAGGAGTCAGGAAAGGTGTAGGAAGTTGTATAGAAGATAAAGTCAATTACTTTGTCCCTCAGTGCAGACAGAGCATCATTGACACTATGCTTTTCATTTCTAAGAGCCAGGGCCTTGTCTGCCAGCTGCCTTCGCTGCTGGTCTCTCCACTCTACAAAGACAGTCAAGGGCTGCTACTTGGCAGACTTTCAAGTCCACTCCAAATGTCATAGGAATCCATCCTACTGTTCTCCCTCCAAACAAACAGATGCATCCTTATTTCTGTTTGTCTATTTTCTTGTAGAACATGAAGAAGAGATTTTAGAAAAAATCTGGAAATAGGAAATGCACAGATTTACTCCTATGAAATCAGGAATGACTCAAGACTTTGGGTGTGTGGCAGAGAAAGAATTTTGGATCTTTATTGCCAATTTCCAAGGCAACTGCTGAAGTCAGTCTTGAACACTTGTTCTCACTTTAGCAATTTCTGGCAGAGACAATGTTTTATTGTATAGGACAGCTTGTATGATGTCCAAAACAGGACAAAAATTTGGAAACAATGGAAGAATTTAGCACTTATTAATCTGTAGGGTGTGCACATAGTTTAAATAACTTTACGATGTGAAATCTCTGTGCTTAGAGTCAATAATCAAAAGCTTTACAGATTTAGCAGAAAGAATTCCATTTTCAAACAAAATTAACATGTCATAAAAAAAATCTCAACGTGAAGCTGGAATGCAGTGTGATGTAGTGCACCAAGGCTTACTTGTCCAAATCCTTTTCTGTCCCATTTTCTGAACACAAAGGCCAGCACACACGTGCAGATTGAAAAAATGATTCAAATGTAAGTTAAGCATCAATATGTTTGGTGCACATAATTTCACATCTGTATTTGAAATATATTGATTTCCTTAAATTACTATGACATGTACATTTACATTTATTATAATGTTGTTTATACAAACTGTCATTGACAGCAGATGAAGGGATCTCATGCTTCTAAAAATACTTATATACCCTTTTGATAGGTGCTTTTTGCCATTTGACATCTACTAAATTTCCTTTTTCTTCTGATTTTCTTAGAATTGTGCACTATTTGCATTACTGTGGTGTAAGAGCTGTATCATGGTAAAGGACATGACCAAAATGTCCGTACACCATCAAAGAATTCCCAATGCTAAAAAACTGTGAGAGGGTTTGATTCACCAGATTTAAGCTGTCTTTATGTCCGGGCAGAAATCAGCTCTACCAGATTCCAGATCAGGTCTGTAGTGTTTTCCCAAGGGTTTGCCACTTAGTAAAAAGGCAGCTTGTTGTGCAGAAGTCTTAAAAGTATAAACTCAGCTATTTTGGTTTTGTGGTTAGGACAGTGCTGTTTATTGAGTTTCCAGGTAGGAATCTGGTCGGTTATCTAGCACTCAATAAATTACAATATGGCCATTGAGCTAAAAAAACCCCAAGATACCTGCAGTGTCATCATTGGAAATTAATCAACTCATCAATCTGCTTATTTAAAACAATAATTCAAAAATTATGAGATGCCTTCTGGCACAACTTCCTGGTTCTATAAGGGCATATTTGCATTTGCTTCCTATTTACAACAACTTCAAAGAAAACTCATTAATTGCCTGCACATATATGCTATGTTTTGTTGGATTATTTTTATATTTACAAGCATGCTCTGAGCCCAAGTTGTAAATATATTGTACTAATTAGATCGGCAATTTCCTAATTATTTTATTTTCTGAAAGCTTGAAAATTTGACATGCATTGAAAAATAAATATATCAATGTTTGAGGTTGAAAGAATGCATGTCATGGTTCTTTCTTTAGTGATTAAGATATATTTTTAATGGACTATTTTATTATCTTGACATATTCAAGGAAGTCCAGATCTAAATTCTTTTTGGCCAGTTGGCTTGACTCTCCTTCCACTGAGTAGTGGTGCCAATTTTTTTTATTCATTCTTATTTACACAGAGTGACTGGAAGCTTTCACAGTCAATCATTCCAATCACTCATACCTGAGCTGAACCCACATGAATGCAAATCCATCTGGCATTTACCCATCCCGTTTAATTTGCATTTTGAGCTGTATGGGTTGCATGTTTCTCGCAGGCGCAGTCAAATAGTGTTTATTATTTTGTGAGACCAGCTTGACCAGTAGCATCCTCTATGAGGCAGGGAGAGAAGGAAGGGCTTATAAAGGACACACTCAGGAGCAGTGCCCCAGCTGCTGTTCCTCCAGGGGTTAGGCAGAGCTTGTGTGTGCTGGGATAGGTGCTCCTTTAGCTGCCTGTGGGGTGTGAGGGCCAGGGTGACGAGGCAGAGCATGCCGGTGTACCCTCCCAAAGGATCGAGCTGTTCATATTGGCAGGAAGTTTTACTTACCAAAGTGGTTAGCAGCTGGCAAAGTGAGCACATCCAGGTCTGAGGTGTTCCTCACACACGTTGCTTCATGGGAATTTCTTGTGTTAGCAAAGGTGCAGCATGCAGCGTGCTTAATATTCTGTTTTATTTATCAAGGCAAAGAAACAACTGTATGAGGAAGGTCAATATACAGTAAAAGTTATTTTAGGTTGAAGGTCGAGTTGTTGGTCCTTGTGGTTTGTTGTTTAAATCTTCAGGGATTTTATGTATTAGCAGTTATTTCCTGGAAGCTGTAGGAATGATGTGAAATCCTAGAAGGATTTTCACTTTGCATTTTCCTTATCTTTCTTTGAGAGGAGAATGGTAGTCAGCCTCCTAAAATTAATTAATTCCTTAGTTGTAAACTTTATATAACTTTTGAGGACTTTAATATTTCGCATGTATTAAAGAAAATGTGTGACTATGTTTTAAAAAGTACACAGATCTCATTCATATAAGAACTGAATAAAATTAGATCAATTGAAGTGTTATGTTTACGAAGCTTTCACTTTCTTCTCCTCTGCACCAAATAAAAAACTACAGATGATCCCTGTTTAAGGTAGCAAGTCCAAGGAATTCCCTCCTTTCTCTCATGGACATGATTTCTCAGTGCCCTGTCCTACCATCAGAGTGATTTCTTTTCACTACTGCATTTGATCTAGAACATTATTTTTACTGAAACTACTGTGTTTGAAATCTTTTTCCTAAGGGAACATGTTTCTCCAGATAATTCACTGAACTATAGAATTAATTTCTACACCTACTAAAAACCCTAAAACGCACAAAAAATTTTGTTAGTCAAAACGAAGAAACACCAAATAGCAGTTTAACGGTAGGAAACAATAGTTTATTTTAAAAATATTTTTTTGTTAATATTATTCTCAATATTAAGACACACCATGCTTTGTCTTAAGTGTTTTTGATGGGGCACTGATGGATTTAGTAGCTTGTGATCGTTCTGACAGGCTGGCTGCTGACAGACCATCCCTGTGGTTATCTGGAGATCAAGGTGCATCAGCTGGAGAACAAGGTCTTGTCTTGGCTCCCAGGCATCCTTCTGGAAAAGGGAGCACAAGGCTTTGAAAGAATGTTCCAGCTACCTCCATCCTTTCACCTCAGTCACAAGCTTTGCTGTGTGTGAAGTTTAAGGGCAGATGAGTTATTTCCACAACAAGGCTCCTGTGTTAGCAGGTTTTAAGGCTGGCTCCGTGTCCTGCTGTCACTGTTTTCTCAGGAGGATGACAGCAGCTGTTCTTTGATTGAAACATGAAGAAAGATGTGTTGATGTCAGATAAGCATCACTGCTAAAGCAGCTTTACCTCCCAATTTGCTGGTCTTTGTAATGTGCCTGCTAATAAGGGATGCTGAAATTGAGCTTTGTACTTGATTTAAATTAAAATCTTACAAGTCGTGTAAATCTAAAGAAATTTTTCTTCATGTAGCTCTGCTTCTTGAGCCAAAACACATCCATGTCATTGTAAAATAAAAGGCACAGAATAGGAGGACATCATCTGACTCTTGCTAGTAGTTCTGTAGAATTTTTTCTTGTCATTCCTTATGATTAGCCTTTTTGATGATTTATTGGTCTTTTTTTTTTGGTATTTGAAGTGATTTGTGGTTGGCCAGCCAGTAGTTTCTTTTATCTTCATTTCCAAAGCTGCACTTGTAAGACCACATTCAGGAGCAGATTAATTCTCAAATACCTTGGTTCAGTTTTCACAGTTGCTGCCAAGGAGGCTTCTTTCACAGGCCATTTTGTACTCTGTGATACTTGTAATTAACAACTACTTTTAGCAAATTTGCTTCTGTGTTCTCCACAATGGGAAGTAAGCCTTACTGATGTAAAATACTAATGAAGATAAGGAACATGAAAATTTACAGGAAACTTTCTGTCTCTTAATTTTAAATGCTTTGAAGTAGAGTGGACAAATAATCTCTTGGTGAGATGACCCCAAGTGCTCTGGCAGATACTGAAGATTTTTAGGATATAAGTAGGGCTAAAGAAATGGTCAGATCTGGTTTCTTCTGATGTCATTTGATTTTTGGTTATGTACAATGATGAATGGCATTCTTTTAAAAATGCTTCTAGTGTCTGCTTAAATCCACTGGATGTCATTTAAATTGCATTAAGAATAAATGGGTCTGGTGAGGTGTATTTCCAAACAATACATCAGGTGAGAAACTAATCTCCCAGGTTTTTAATGACTTTAAAAAATAGGTATCATTGCCAAATTTTCTTGCCATGACATTGAACCAGTAAATTTTTCAATTCATCTTTAGACCAGGTTTTACTGCATTTAAAATTGTGTTTTAGCTTTAATTCAACACATGTCAAAACATTTTCAAAATAAGAAAACTTTATATTCAGTTGCATTCAAAGTTAGGAAAAAAAAAAACCAAACCAAAAACCAACTTGTTTTCAGTAGGGTTTAGTTTCTCTCCATGATGATCTGTTTCTAATTTTTGTATTGCAATTGAAATAAGAAATATATAAGTTTTTGGTATTTTAAATTTGCAGTACACTCAAGAATGTGAGTAGCTGCACAGAGCGAACAACAAATCTGAAGCAAGCCCATCCTACTCTAGGCTCTTCCTTCTGCTCCTTTCTGGGGCTCCCAGATGCTGTTATCTTTAAACAACTTTTAAAAATGCAGAGGCTTTAAGGGGAATGAAAAGATGGAGTGAACTGGAGCCCCCATAGTGGGTAAATCCTGAGGTGTTTGGTGAAGAATTGTGAGGCCATTATAGGAAAGCAAAGAATTTACAATGAATTTAGAGGATATAAAGAAATTATGCTTTATTTTAAATCCTTTAAAATTTTAATAGTACTGTAGTTCATTTTTGAGACCCTCCAGTGTCACTTCCAACCAATTAGCCTCATGAAAAGCAATTAGAACATCCCTGTTTGCAAAGAGATTTTTCAGACACTTTTTTTCTTCTGCATTGTTTTTAAGGAGACAGACTCGAAAGTATTTAGGCATAGCTACACTCACTGTATCCATTATCACTCTTTCTTTTCTCTTATGTATTAGTGAATGTAAACCAAGACATTTTTAGCCTCCCTGGTTTTCATTCAGTTTTTCAAACAAAGTGGTAGTGACTAAACAGCTCTATCAGCCTCTCAAGGAGGCCAATTTAAGCATTGGCAACCTGCCATAAACATAAAAATCCTATTTATTTATGTATTTACCAGGTGGGGGGCTAAGATCGAGCAAGTGCCCCTTTTTGTTTTCTTGAACAAAAATGAAATTTGAATTAATTTGAATCTTCTTCAATAATAAATAAATCTCTTTCAAAATTGTAATTTAATTATATAATAGCAATAGTTAAAAGTGTTGAAAGGAGATTGCTAGGTCAAGTACCTAAATCCATTGTATGGTGGAAAGCAGGTCTCAAGTTCTTTAATCTCACTGTATTTCTATCCAAGTGAGTAAAAAATGCCATTATTTTGTTTGCATATTTTATTGTAAAAAGCAATTCACAGTATTATTGATAGGATTCACACCTTGTTTTAAGAAATATGTGGGTTTTTTTGCTATTTCCAAAGTTGAGTCAGCCTTAGAATTAAAGGTTGAAATTCCATGTTGAAATTTTGTGTACATAGCTTTGCCACCCAGTTTAGGCCCATGCCCCTGCTTTGCTCTGAGGTGTGATGCCAGTCTTGAAAGGCTCTATTTTTAAGTCCTTGTTGCATTTATGGCGAGGTAGCATTTTCTGGTGGGACTTCAGGGGGATAAAGTAATCCATCTCAATCTCTGAGAACAGTTTGCAAAAATTCCCACCTGATTTCTGAATCCAGCCTATCAACTGCATGCTTGGATTGACACCTGGTAATCATTTTGTCATACTGTGAATTAAAAAACTGACACCTCAGTTGGTCTCTGGCTTTTATTTTCCAAGCTGTAAATAACAGTGGTGCTTAAAAAAAAAAAAAAATTCTCAGTAGCATTGATACCACATTCATTTGCTTTCCCTCTATTTGCTCTTTCCCTGGTCAAAAATATTTGCGTCTTAAACTATGAAAATTAAAGTCCATGGAATCAAAAAGGCATATGTTCATGCTAGTAGGATCATCTATGATGTTCATCTCTTAGCATAATTTTTAAACAGTATGGTGCTTCCTTTGAAACACAAATCAGGGATTTTTGATGATTTAACAAAGAGCACAGTATGGAGGAGTGACGGATAAAAAACTGAGCAGCAGATGTGCGTGAGAATACAAGAAGCCTTATGCATCATGGATAAGTTATAACAGGGATCCTTAGAGGAAAGTGATACGCTGTTGATTTTAGGGTTTAGAAATAGCATCCTGCTGGATTTTATCATTAGGAATTGATACAGCTGCACAGACTGTGCAGACTGAACTGGTCCCTATTCTGTTGGAATAAGTGAGACACCTGTAAGTATTACCTGGAGCCCACTTTCCCAGGTAGCCTCTGCCATGGGTAACTGCATTATTCCCATAGGATCAATCTTAATGAAATGGAGCTGGTATTTCAGCGTGTTTCTTGGAGCAAGGAAAGATGCTCACTGTGTGCTTTTTGTACTGCTTAAAATAATGACCACAAAAATATTCCCCCTAGGTGGAGTGAATGACAACAGTTTGTTCTTCCAGCAAGTTACTGATTTCTGTCTTACTGGAACAGGAATTTATGTAATTCTCAAGGTTAATGCTCACAAACTGGGATTCCATAATGAATGCAGAATTTAATGCAGGATTTCAAGGATTTCATGCCTTATGGAGACAAGATTTTGTGACAGTAGAGAAACAAGTTGTCCCAAGATGTTCGTCAGGTTGAAAGCTGTGCTGCTTCTGGTGGTGGTGGTCAAACATTCAGGTGAGGTTAACACCTTAATAAAAGCAAGGTATTACATTATGTTACATAGGTGTGCCTTTGGCTCGGAGTGGAAGCTGGGGCTGGTATTTTGTGCTAGAAGGAAGGCATAGATAATTTGGGAAGATTGTTTCTGGGGAATTAGAGCTCCATACTTATACACCTACAGCAGCACACAGCCTGATAGGAAATTTCCAAATTGCGTGCTAGGGGTCACTGCATCTGTACTGTGCTGACTACAAGAGTCACAGATGAAGAGAAAAGTTTGATACTTCCTAGTGAGTCAAAAAATGCTGCCTATATAGTTTAAGTGATGGTAAAACAGCACCAGGGTTGCACAGTGCTGTAAAGGATGCATGGGATGAGAGAGACATAGCCTGGTTACTGCTGTGCTGGTCTGACCAGGGAGAATTGAAGCCAGCTCTTTTTTATGCCAATATATGGCTTCACTCATTGTGAAATCATGATGATAATGCTGCTTCTGACAAAAGAGTATGTTAGGTTGTTTGCTGTCATATGAGGTGTGTCACCATTTTCAGCTTGTCTTCAGATTACCACATTTTTCATGGAAGTATTGCTCTTTAGGGTCAAATCTAATTTAGGCAGTCATTTTCTAGATATTCTGCTTCACTTAAGAGTCTCCACTGTACTTTTTGCTGGAGTCAGTATGTTTTAATTTTTTTTCCTAAACTATTCAATCACGTTGCTAGTTTTATTTAACTTTTGTTGATTTTACCCAAAATGAGGTGCGGCTTGAAGTGTCTTGGTTCATATATACTTCGTTTAAAGGGTGGGTGGATACCCGTCTGGATGACAGATGTTACAAAGATAAACTGCTGTCATATGCCCTAATATTGTTTCTGAAGATGATTTATCAAGTGATTAGCAGAGCTGTCAGAATTAGCTTATATTTAGTTCCTCTAGAAAGCCTTTTTTTAGCCACTGACTTGTCTTTCTTTAATTCTGAACTGGTAACCCTCTCCTGTTCCTGCGGGGAGACAACGCAGAGATCTCTGCTTCCCAGGAGGTAGTTTTTGAGGGTAGTTTTTGACGCATAAATTCTTTACCTTTAAAGAACAGAAATGAGAAAAATGTCAGTGCAAAGGATTTTCTAAAGTAAAATTAGAAATAATTCATTACAGAAGACATGAAATAATATTTTTCGTTACACTGAGCAGTAGATGTATTTTCTTGGAAATATTTGCTTTTTAATGATTAAAGACATGGTTGGTTTATGCTGTTTCATGTGGAACTTTAACTAGCCTGCATTAAAATAAAGCTGATATCTGGATTCCTGATTTGAAGTTTGTCTTGGAAATATAATGTTTTCTGTATTACTGTCAATAATTACTGGGACATATGATCAGTATTAATGCACAAAGGTGACTGTTGTATTTTCAGATATGTATTTGTTAATTTAAAGGAATAATTGGCACAATTTAAAGAAAATGGAGCTCTTGATATCTTGTTTTAATGGTTAAACCTTATATACTTGTTCTGGAGGAAGGGTATGAATGGAAGTAGATTTTTAGAGACAAAACTAAACAGGAATTTATGAACAAAATTGATTTTTTTTTTTTACTTTTTGCAATGCATTTTGTTTCTGAGTTTCTATGCAGACATGGAAACGTGAAAGGTTTAACTGAGAGTCTAAGAGAAGCTTTGGAAAATGAATGAATCCCTCTTCCTTCTAATGACAGATTATAAAGGTGGTTTAATCTTACACTGGGAGTGAGTGTTCTCCTGGCAGGTTCTCATGTGGACAGATTAGACATCCATCTGAGACACTGTTATCGTATTGATTCCTTCCCTTGGAAGAATGCAGGCTTTTACGCGTTTCGGAGATGATTCCAAGTGGCTTGCTGAGATTACATCGTGCATGTGAATTTTAGCTGGGATTATGTTACATGGGAGTGACAATTTTTAAACAGGCAAGGTTCAGGTGGTGCTGCAGGAAAGGAGTAGTGCAGCTCAAGGGGAAAAGCTGACACACACACATGTAGGAAGCGGCTCCAGGGAATTCCTCAGACAATGTTCTTGAATGGTGCACGTGTACATAGGAATATCCAAAAAATTACTGCTGATTTATGTTCTCAGAGAACAGGCAGTTGTACATAAACCATCCTCCTGTCCGGGTGCTTCACAACCAAGTGGCAGCTCAGATCACTTTTAAAGGCATGTTCTTTGATGGACAAAGGGGAATAAATGTTTCCTGAGCCAAACTTGATTAATGCTCTGGAGTCCTGTGGCACTTGGTCCTATTTGGACAGATTTCATGGATAAATCAAAATTTTATGTAAAACTTAGCAATTAATATTTTGTATAAATTTTCCACTATATGTTAGCATAAACAGATTTTACTTAAGGTGACATTCCTGCTTGAAGCAGTGCTGACTTCAGAGTTAGATCAGGCTTGTTTGGACTGAGATGTTTCACCAAGACCTCAGAGTATATGGTCAGTGAAATTTATAGACACATATAGACAGGTAGTATAGAAATAAGAATGCCATTTGCCTTTCATGCAAGCAAAGGTGAAGCAAAGATTCAGAGGTTATAATAAAGTACCAGATGTAACTGAAAGGTCTTTGCTGGCATCACAAGTTAAATTTAAATGAGTCTTCTCAGCAGGAGAACTTGGGGCTTGTATCAAAGAGACTTTAGTTCATCAGCAGTCAGTCAGGAACAGGGAATTTAAGAATCTTAACCTGTATATCTTGCATATCTACAGATCATTAAATGCCCTTTTTCTATGGGAGACTGAGCTGCTGTGAAAGGAATTTTGCACATAACTTCCTGGTGACGCCACGAGTGCCAGTACACTTTGGGGTGTGAATTTATTAGAGAAGTCAGAAGAACCCTATGAATGAATCTCTTTTCTCTATTTGCAAATTGCATCTGAATTTCGTCTTCTCTCCTTGATTTGTCCCTTTAGATTTCTAATAATACTGTACTGGCCAACTATATACTACTTGGTGTCTATTAAGACCTCAGATCATAGATGATAGTAACTAATTCAGTGTTATCCAGCTATAAGTCTATTAGGCTATAGTAATTTTACAGTAATTATTAACTGGAATCTGTTACCTAAAGAAGAGCTTTACGTTCCTTTATCAATAGCCTGCCTTGTCCATGTTCCTACCTTCATTAACACAGAAATAAAAGGAACTTGAAGACTTCTTTAATATTTTATAGGAGTGAAAAACATTCTAATTAATCCTAATTTGGTATTTTATAGCCATGTGATATGAACAACCAAAAAATACCTCAGAAGGCAATAATTCTGCATGAAAAAGGAGAGGTAGAACAGTGTGTATGGGAAGTACAAAATGTGAAAGCTGGTCTAAGTGTACTGGTGCGTCTGTGAAGGATGCTCCTGCCCTTTCCCTGACTCCTGGGACCTTTTTGCCATTATTAGTGCTCATGCTCAGCCTGCAAATCTGGCTGAACACTAACCCTTACCAAAAAAATAAAAAGATTGCTTTGTTGAATCAGTGAGTTTACCCAGCTCACCAGCTGCCAAACGTATATTGAAGCCAAAAAAGGTCAATGATGAGAACTGCAGTCTGTGCCTGGGAGGCTCGGGGAGAGGGGGCATAGGAAGGCAGGATGTCCACTTTTAGCAGTAGAGCAGATAAACTGAAGGCAATTATAAAATTATGTCCACTGGCATCCAGTGAAATATTCAGAGTTACTGCATGTTCATGCTGGTTTAGGAAGATGCTGCTAAAACAAACAAAAAATAGTCCAAGGAGTTTGGATTACCGATACGTTCAACCAATCAAGGGGTTTTATTTCCTCTAAACAGTTCACTAACATGAGGTCTTTGCATTTTACCTACATAACCCATCCTTTAAAGGTCAAATACAAATTCACCCTGTCATGTCTTTACTGATTCAGCATAACAAAAATGGATTTTCCCCATCATTTCCGGCTGTAAATCATTCAGACTAGTCTTTCTTTGGATAGATTTCAGTTGTCATTTCTTATATATAGCACTTGAGAAATTATTTCTAACCAGAAGTTGAACTTCAGTAACAAAGTGCCTATTCATTAGACATGATATTTCCTGGATATCAGAAGGGTATCTGCAATAGCCTTTTATCAAAGAAAAGATAAGATTCCTCCTTTCCCTGTGACTGAGCCAACCCCAGCAAGGAGCAAAAAGGGGAGTTCTGTAAGAGAGTTTTGTATCCTGTTCCAGGTAGTTAAGTCAATTGCTTTTCAGTTGGCATTAATAAAACATTTCTTTCAGTGGTAGATTAATCCCTGGCAACAGATGTCTTAACGTAGAAATGCATTAAATATTTTTAAGTTTAAATGTATTAAAGATGCTTACACTTGAACTAGGAGGGATTTAAATATCCATTATTTTAAGGACAGAGAAACTTTTCTCTTTGTCACAATCATAAATAGGTACAGACTTTTCAGGGAAAACTGAGCAACACAATGAGTGAAGTCAAAGTAGAGGGAAATAGAATTAGTTCTACATAATGGGCCAGTCCAATTGTAAAAAAGAGGATTTGAAACTTAAACAAGCCAAAAATATATAAATAAGTGACAGGCATTGATCTGCTGTAATTTACATTCCAAAAGGTGACCTACACTTTAAAGCCTTGGTCCTGCAGAACTCAGTAAAAACAACAGAAGTCACAGCAAACTCCCTGGCTTGCCATGACAATCCCCTACATGGAAGAGAAAAAGACATCTGAGATGATGCAAACTGAGAAGTGCTTCATTGCAACGCTGAATTTTATAGGTCTTCCAAATAACAAAAAATCTTTTAGGCAAAAATGCAGTTTACACAGATTTCTTTATTTACTGATTCTTTTATCTTAATATGACAGAATTTAGTTTGATGTTAGAGGTTTAAAAATAGTCTTGAAAATTACAGTTAAATTGCTTTGCTTAGATGTGTGAAACCCACACTCAACTTATGGTATTTGGCAAGTCTGTAGGCATGAATTTTGCATGAGATTATTTCATCTGTTCTTACAAGAGAATGACCAAATGGTTGTTGTGGTTTTCTTTTAAAGTGGTTTGATTTAGTCATTGTTTGCTTATTAATGAATCTTTCCCCAATGCTTCTTTTAAAGTCATTTTATGTGTATTGCGTGAATGAACAACTGCTTTTAACAGGGAGCGTCTGTAAGGAATGCAAAAGGGACAGGTCTTTTTAGGGGGGAGAAAAAATCACAATATAGAAGGTCAGCAGAATGTAGTGACCTTCATCCCCAGCACACCATTGCCAGGAGCAGGGGGAGGCAGGTTCTGTTCAGCAGGGGACAGTGGGCAGCAGGAACAGGGGAGGATTCACGTGTAGCTCTTGTACCCAGCTGTGGATTGCAGAGCGTGCACAGCCGCAGCAAATGCAGTCACAAGGCACAAAGCATCTTCTGTGTCTTCAACCCCACCACGTGTTTTCCCATTCTTTCTTTGCTATTCAAGCTGTTTAAGGATTCTGTAATATTTTCAGAGTAAAAATCAATCTATACTTAGCTTGCAAATACCTCTTTGTGAATGGATTGTAGTTAAGTCTGGATAGAGTCTTATCTGTGTTGACTTAAATCTCATTTTTTATCCTTAAGATGTCCCTCATGACAGTTTATATTTCTAGACACCATCTATATCCACCTCCACTCAGTGTGTAAATAACACTCTTCATTGCCTCTGAATGCAGTAACAGTGCAGAGATGTCTTAAGTAGCATAAGTGGGTTTAATCATAATATTGGGGGATAGCAGAGGAAGAACTCTCAGAAACTTGTGTTGTAGTGTGGATGTAGGGAGGGTGTTCGCTTACATTTTCTTTCCCGTTTCTATTTGCAAAGTGCAGTCAGCACAAATTCGACTTCGCTGTGGTTGGGCAGTCAAAAATTAAATGCTGCTTCATCTTTTTCTCCCCCTTGATTTTCCACTGTGTCTTCTAAAATATTCAACCCTACTGTAATTATACTTAAGTTTATTTAGTACACTGTTTCATTATTTGGATGAGAAAACCTGCAAATTTGAGTTATTCTGCCATAGCTTCTTTATCATAGAATCATAGAATGATTTGGGTTGGAAGGGACCTTCCAAGGTCTTGTCATTGTCCCTCTGCCATGGGCAGGGATGTCATCTCCCCTCCACCAACATCCTTCCCTTCCGTCACAATGTGCTCATTTTCCAAGCCCCAGGATTCCCCTTTGGGAGTCATTTCAGTAAACAAATAACCTTGCACATTATTTGATATTGTTTTATTGTTGTTATTTCTTATGTATAGTTTCTTAGAGTACTCCCTAGACATTAATTTGGTTCTTTGTTACTCATATCACTTGCCTTTCATTAATTTGATTTCACCAGTGACAAGCAGGGTAGAAAAAATAAATAAATGGAAAGGAGGATCACTTTTAGGATAGGTCAAATTTTAGGCCTTGATCTTAAAAGAAACCAAATGCACAACAAAACCACCACCCTGTAATTCTGTGAAGACATTACAGTCTATTAAGTTAACAGCATAAATGTTTATTTAATGAATAGTTTTTTAAAAACTTGTCACTGACCCAGTGTGATAAATAACCAAGGCTGGATTAATTTAAAAACTGTATCCAGCCATAAGCCACAGGTCATAAGAAGTTTATGTGAAGAATGCAAAGCCGTAGTCTCAGGCACTTGCACTGTGGCGCTTACAAGCTGCAGGATCTTGCTGTTACAAAGTTTTGACTGGATTTTGTCATATACACAATTGGGGAGTTCTTCAGAAGCATTACCATCAGCACTTTAGTTGGGATTGTGTTGCGTGTGCCAAAATGTCTTCCTGCTTTCAACATTTTTCCTTGCTTAATTTGGCAGTGGGAGGACACACAGGGCCCATGGTATAGCTGTCTCTGGCCAGAGGAGACAAAACCAGGAGAAAGAAGTGGTTGGCCTTCCACTAATGTTTGAATTACAGCTGGTCTGATTAAATTAAGTCTAAAACTACTGTTCTAAACCCAGAACCTGCTCTGTAGTATAGGGTGAGTCTGTGTCTGCTGGGAACGTTGCTGGAATGTGCCTCATGGAACGAAATGGTCTCTGTCTCCTGGAGGGCTGCTGGAGTGGGCCCTGTCTCGGAGCACTGAGACCAGCGTCACTCCTCAGCTTTAGACAACCTGCCTGCAGTTGTCCTTTAAAGACAACTTTAAAGCACACTGGGTTTGTGTATCTCAGTCCAAGTTTCCCAAGCACAAAATCCCTGCTGAAAAGTGCAGTATCCTGCCCTGCTGGAGGTCCCTTCTCTGGTCAGAGTCCCAGCTGTGGTGAGCTGTGCAGTTGTGTGTGTTTGTAAAGGCAGCTGCATTCTGTGCAGAAGTGGCTTGATGTGTGCTCTTCAATGCAGATATACAGTAGCATTCTAAAGGGAATACAAACTTTATTTTTTTCTGCAATAATGCCTAGTAGGTACGTATTATATATCCTGTTTTTCTCACAGTCGTATTTGGTGGGAGATTTGGAGGACAGGGTGCTAGGAATATGAATTCTTTCAATCCTCTCTCAAAGAGCAAACTGAAGAAGACTATCTGCCCCTTTTCTCTCCACCCCTAAAAAGCGATTTATTTATGGGAAAACAAACACGTCAGTGTTCCACTGTGGACTGTATCACCACTTGATGTTTTATGTGCCTCAATTGTTGTGTTTTCAGATTGCAAGCCCCAAGGGGCAGGGACCATGTCTTCTTTTGTTTGCACAGCACTGAGCCTACTGTCAGCACTCCATAAATAAGAAGTAATTATAGTGTTATGCACCCATGTATTTTGAAAGCTTGGATCTGCTCTTGTTGAAATCCAAGGAAATTTTTCCCCTCTTACTTCAGGGACAAAGGATAACATGCTGTATTAACTAGCTGGGTTTTTTTACACTGGGGGAGAGTGTTTATGTGAGGAAAATAGACTAAAAACTATAATGCATCCTTTTGATTGTGTTAAATGAATATATAGGAGGTGTTGTGAATTACAAATACTGTTTCAAAAGATGATAACCAGTTTTCCAATGCTAATGACTGAGCTTATTAATGAAATAGTAAAATAAGAAATGGAACTGCTCCCAACTATGGAAAATTGTAATTAGAATGGAAAATTCCATCATTCTACTCAGTAGACACAAAGGTTTTTCTGAGTGCAAGGAGTGCTGAGAATACTAGAACAAGAATGGGAAACCTGTTTTGAGCTACCATGTAATCTGAAAGGCACACCATTTTTTTAATATATGTGAAACATACTTTAATGCTGAGACCTTGTGTGTTAAGGTTCTGCCTGAAGTGAAGTTTTACGGCCAATTTATAAGGTCTTGCAAACAGGAGTTTACAGTGGAAACAGTGACTCTTACCTTAATTGTAGCAATGTCAATAGCGTTGCTGTAATGAGCATCTGGCTACATTCCATCTGTTGACCACACCAATGGGTTTTGTGCATCATAAAAGAAGTGTTTCCCCCCCATATTTGATTTTCCACATGTCAATCCTTCCTACACGCTCCAGTCCTCTCAGTTTATTGGAATCCCAACATGAGAGCTGTGTGAGTGAGGGAGATGGGTGTTCCTCCCATGACAGAGCCAGCCCAGCCCGTGCAGGCCCCGCGCTTTTTCAGCCGCATGAGCTGCATTTGGTCGCTTCCCCGCTGCCACCTGAGGTCCTGCTGGATGAACTCGGCTGATCATCCTGTCAGCGGTGTGCAGCGTATTAGGTTGTGGATTTGGAGACACAGTCTCAACCTGCGCCAAGGGGAATTTAGGTTGGATGTCAGGAAAAAGTTTTTTACTGAAGGAGTGATAAAGTTTTGGAATCATCTGCCTGGGGAGGTGGTGGAGTCGCCATCTCTGGATGTGTTTAAAAAAGATTGGATGTGGCATTCAGTGCCATGGTTTAGTTGAGGTGGTGTTAGGGCGTGGGTTGTACTCAGTGATCTTGAAGGTCTCTTCCAACCTGGTGATTCTGTGATCCTGTGAGAGAGGAAGCAGCACCATGCAGTAAATGCATGAGCTCGTGCAGCAGGAGAGCATGAGATGCGGCCAAAAGAATGAATTTCATGTTTAGCACTTGAGACTTGGCAGATATGGTTACTGGGATGTGCTTGGTGGCAGCTTACATTGGCATTTGTCCAAGCTGTGTATTTAAAAATGTTACCAAAATCAAACTGCGTGATTTTAAATGAATGCTTTTCAGTTCTAAGTCACCTCATTACTTCTTTAATCAAAATAATAATTGAATACATGTCCCTACTAAACTAGGTAAATAATTTGGAATAAAATATACTTTGTTTGAAATACAAATAAAATGTTTTTTTGTACAAAGTCCCAGATGTGCATGTCAGGTTTCACAGCAGTACAAACAGCTGCTTTTGTTCTTCAAAGGTATGTTCTCCTGTTACTAGAACATTTAATGGGTGATGTCTTCCAATACCAGAGGCTCTTCCATCTCCCCCCGAGGTGAGATGCTGTGAATATCCAAGCTGTTTAATGCAATGACAAACTTACCTCTTTTAACTTGTTCCTGTTTGGGGCCTGGTGCACTTACTCTAGGAACAGAGACAATTTATAGTGAGCTGCCTCCGTTGCAGACCTATATATCTGTATTCTAATATAAACATCTTGGCTTTCTCCTGAGCACAGAAGAAGTAAAGTAGAAGTGCTGTAGCTACTTGGTGTGTTTTCCTGGTTTTGTCAGTGTTCAGTCCCCATGGCTTAGCAGATCACACCATCAGTTTCTCTCATACCTCCTCAAGGTCAGGGGAAGCTATGTGCAAATCTATAAACTCACCACCATGTCTCCCTTTAAATCCCTAATAATTATCCTTAAAGGCTATTAACTTCTGTCTGACAAAAGAGGGTCAAGTGATGAGCAAAGCTGATAAATACTCGTTCAGATCAGGGCTGTATCTTCCTATTCATCTCACTTTTATTTGTTCCTTTATAATTTTATCTGAAGTTGTGAAAATTTGGACAAAAGACACAGAAGTCCTTGAATGGATAATAAGTACAATTGTAAAAGAAATCACTAATTCTGAATGTTATGATCTGTGTCATTTTGAATTTTCACTTTCAGTAAATCACAGGGCATCACAAATCGGGAGATGTGCACTCAGGGAAGTTTATTGAAAGCCATTCTATAAAATAGCAGTTCTTGGCATTTCTTGTGCAGATCCTTTTTTGGGAGAGAGAGGGCAGGGGAAGTTTTACCCCACAGTTTCTTAGGATTATGACAGCCTTTGGAGAGCTGGGAAAGCTGCATCCTCACCCTTACAGCTCTTGCTCTGAAGCAGGTGATTTCCCACATTTCTTATAAACTTTCAATTATTATTACTTTTGGCTGCATGGGGCAAATAGATACTTCATCTGAATATCTCTTCCAGAAGACATCATTACCCAATATACTTCACCTTTTTTTTTGTATGCATGTGTAGAAATAGTATTATTCCTAAAATTGTCAGTTGCTAGGAGTCAGTTTTGCAGTTTAGGATTTTTCTCTCTGAGGGGTAGTTTTTTCACTTGTTCATAGTAGTCTGCTGTTTGTCTGTTGTAAGCACACTAATTGTTTGCTCATAACAAAAGATAAGTCAGTCCTTATCTAATAAACTGTAGAAGGACTGCTAATTTTTGAAATGTCAGAGGAATACTATAATCATAGCTATCATTTTTACAGATGGGTGAATAACTCCTCTCAGTGAAAAACATGGACACAGGAAAGGACTATTGAAACAAGAGGCTGAGCTTGGTCAGTTGAGATTCCCAGTTTAATGAGGTCCCTTGGCTTTTTTGTGTGCACTGCAGGTATTCACTGTGCAGTCCTAGCAGAGCTATTAATGTGTGGTTTGGATTACTGAGCAGGTTGTTTAGTCCTGGATCATTTTGTGCCTCCTCTAAGTGATGCCTCCCACAAAGTACTAGATGTAAGAAAAACTTCCAGAATTTAGGAGTGGAAGTCATTTTTTTTTCCCTAATTTGTTACTGTGCCTGCCTCATAACTGCTGACAATGGCACTGAAAATATAGGGGGCTAAGCGTGCAAGTACAAGGCATTGAGAAAGTTAGTTCTTGAAAGGGTTCCACACATCTTGGCTGATAATTTTCTTTGTAAACCTATCCATGATTGCTGCTTTTCTTTTCACCCTATATTTAGAAAGAAGAAAAAAAAGTATTCCAACGATCAAAAGCAGAATAGGAAAACAGGATATATATCTAATGTGCATCATATTTACTTGTAAGATGCTTCATGTGTTTAGAGAGAATTAAAAACATGGTATTGTTGTGTATAGTGGCTTTCATTTCCCCTGTTTTAAGCATTTCCACAGTATTGTATCTGTTATGTCTGGGTTCTTACTGTAACATACCTCAGTCAAATATTGTTGTTTGCTACCTGAAGGTCTCAGGCATACCAGTTCAAAGCTGGGTTATTTATTTATTTGCTTATTTTCCTTGATGTATTCAGAGAAGATAGGTATCCAAAGAATCAAAAGACTTAGATGCTTATTTTCATAGCCAAAGGTTTTGGAGTCTTTGAGGATATATCTCTTGGAACAACAATAAAGAAATTTAATTTTATAAGCCAAAATATTTTTCAAATGTTGGTAATTAAATTGAGTCCATAAAAAGGCTGGGATATTAATAACAAGGGTGGATATTTCAATATTAGGAGAGATGGCAGATTGCAAGATTCATGATTAGGAGCGTGGTTCAAAACTATCGTAGTTATACCTTTAACCTGCAAACTGTTGTATTTTAAATCATAAGCCCTACATAACCAGGGCGTGCCAGTGGCCTTTTTGTACTTTACTGTATAACAGAGGAAGCCACAGGGGTAGGAGGCTTTTTCCAGTGATTTGTTTGCAAAGTGAGAGCAGAACAGAGAATGTGGAAATCAGAAATACACTCTTGCAGGAAGCAGAATTTAAAGGAGTCTGATGAGTGAAGGAAGAGTATAAATCAGACAAAACTGTCAGTCATGTCTGTAGAAGAAAATAGAGGATGATGTGCTCAGAAGCACTGTCATGACATTCAGGGACTGAAAATTGTAAATAGCCACTTAGGATGACTGGAAAACTGTGATCAAACTAATTGCAGCTTGTATTACACGCACACACACACAATTAACAGGGCAGATAAGAGAGAAATTTGTAACTGGAAAGAGAATTGAATATCAAAAAATTGTGGTGGATCCTGTCATTCTGAAACTTTCATTTCAAAGATACACTGTTCTGTCTATATTTAGGAGATACCCTCCTAAACCAAAAATTCTGTATCTGTTGAAGGAATCACTTGAAGAGATGTTATGCATGATGTCCTGGAGGTTCTTTGGCTTTATCGGTTGTTTTCTCATGGCTTTAGCCATGAGGGTAATTACACAGGGCAAAGGACCTGGAGAAGTGTTAAGGATTTCGTTGTAAAGTACGGTCGATTGAATTTGCTTACCACCCACACTCTGCTGAGCTCCAGGATCAAGACTTTTCTCTGGAAGCTCATGCAGAAATACATACTCAACACTTAGTTTTTACACGCCTGTTCATAGCTTTTAATGCCCAGTATGAGGGAGTTGTGATCAATTCTACACTTGTGGATAGTTCTAATTTCAATTCGAATTAGCAGGTGATCTGAAAACGTTCATAACATTTAGATGACCTTTTTTATCTTAAAAATTATAAACCTAAGAGGAAAACAGACTCTGTGTGTGTGATACAGAAGCCAGAGCAGAGGAGTGAGAGGAAAACTCCATTGCAGAGTTACAGCTTTACAGTGGGAGGTAAACAAGGCAGTGTCTGACATACTGTCCTCCCAAAAGAAAACAAGGAGCAGTGGTGGGAGCCCAACAACCCCATTTTGATCTGATCTCGGATGCTTGGCATGTAGGATAAGGGACCTGCACAGGCACGACCGTGGAGAAAGTGATTGAAGTGCAGCCTTGTTTTCTCCAGGTAGACCTCTGCACAAGTGTGGGAGCATAATTTCTATCCCAGAATTAAAAAATAGTTGAATGCATTCCTAGTCAGTAGGAGATCAGTTTGTGGAATGAAAGGGTTTTCATGGTGTAATATTTCAGCTGGCCTCTACCAGTGCTAAGGTGGTAATTATCACTATTACTGTTTTCCAGGGTGACAACAGAGGGGGTCGAAAATGCTTTTTCTGTCTGATAATGTGCTTAACTAGCTTTCAATGAAGTTGCACATCATGGTTCATCGCCCTTGAATTTTTTTGAGGACCCAAAGTGACTGGTTTAGTGACTAGCAGTAATGTATCAGTGCAGATCAGCAGCAGATAATTTAGTCTGATCTTGTTTGATTTTATGGGTCTCCTAAAAACTTTGTTTCCACATACCAGCAGCTTAACGGACAGACATATGATTTCAAGCTGCTAAACTTCAAGGCTTGTTGTAGAAGGGGCAAGAATGCATGGTGGAGGAAAAAAGGGTGGAATTAATGCTGGGAAAGAATTTGACTCTGGCTTATACTCTGGTGCCTTTCATTTTTAGACATGTCTACTCTGAATATTACACATTTCTGCATCTGTTTGTGGTACAAAAAAGCAGAAATGACATGACTAAATTTTAATAAATAAAAATGTTTTCAGATGTAAATGGTTCTGCATGGTCTTCTAAAAGAAAAAGAGAAAGTTCTTTACAATTCTGAATATAACTCAATATCTCCAGCGAAGGGATTCTTGAAGTTATTGTTACTTAGAAGTAATCTTTGTAGAAATAAGGATGTATCTTTCAAATACTTAATAAATATAAAATATCAGTGGAATGATGGACTTAGCTGGGCTTTTAGATTGTGTTGATCTTGAGGTGTAACTGAACGGATTAAAACGTGGTTTGGACTTTTTACCCTTGAAATGAGAAAATCCCAAGGCTTTTTTTTTTACTTTATTCATACAGTTAAAAAAATCTTGTGCCTAAGCACTTTACAAAAAATGGAGCCCAAGGAAGATAAAATAAACTTGTATTTTTATGAATTGTCTTTCTTCCATAAAATAAGGCGATACACTTGTTGAGTTCAACAGACATTGTACACAACCATTTTTTTGGTCAGCATATAAATCTGACTTTAAAATATAAGATATTTTAATCTTATAATTATATGTTGAAAAGTGACAAATATTTATATTTCAAATGTCTCTAATTCCTGTCACTTCTTCTACTTAGTTTTTTTTCTCTCATAATAAGAATTCACATTTAATATAGTAAATAATAGCATTACTTGAATTTTAGGCAGGATGAATTTGAATCAAATTTAATGGTGGGGTGTGTGTGTGTAGAAGGAGCCAAAATACTGTAACAGAGATCTGTCTGGTATTAACCAGGGATTGCAGGGTCTCACTTTTATGTGCCTAAGAGCTTGATGTATTTATGGAGTGCAGGATAGTGGATAGTTTCCTTCTAGTTTTTTTACAGTTTGACAAGGTATTACTGGTACGAGCAGGTATTTCCTATATGCAGAGTAGGAAATACTGCTAATACAGTTAATAACCCACCTAACAGAGGAAAAAAAATTAAAAGGAAATGCTTTAAGGGCCCTCGTGGTACCCTGTAGTATTAAACACATGGCAGCCCGCGGCCTCCAAATAAAATCTTACAATTTGGGTTGTGATGTCACTGGTCAATTATTTGACTGTGGTAGCAATACTGACAGTGATATCACACCTCTGAAAACTGGAATTCCTCCAGCTGGGTGTGAAGGTGTGATCTCCCATCCATCAATGTCAGCTGAGAGTCAACCATTACCTGTTACATCAAACCATAGAAGCAAGTTTTACCTTCTCTGCTGAAGCGTGAGGGTGTTCCAGCAGCTCATTCTTTCTGGGTGTTATGTATATAGTTTATGTTATGTTATATTATGGTCCTCTGAGAGGAGTTTGATTGCACCTTCAATCATAATCAGTATCTGGTGTTAATTGCTGCTACTAATTTCTTCTCTTTTTAGTAGATTTAAACTTCACAAAATAAATTGTAAGGAGGAGCAGTTATATTTCCATTTTGAAATTGAGTTATGAAGACCTGTACATAAGTTATTTGCATTGACCTGGTTTGTGACAAATTGTGTCCCTAATTTCACCATGGACACTAATATTGTACAAAATTTTAGAAGAAAAAACATTCTTATGATAGATATAATATATTTAATGAGCTGGCAATACAGTAGCTCGAAAGTGTTATATATTTGTTTTTCTTCTATGGAACGTATGGATACAATAATTTTTTATTTATATCATTCTTAGGAAGAAGAATATCAAAATTGTATAAATACATGACAATTTAAATTAAGATGTGAAAAATATAAAAATATATAAAAAACTAATTGTCAGTACAATTTCTTAATAGGAATTTTAACTAAATTTATTGTTGTTCTGCTGAGTTTTTAATAGAGTTTTTCAGCTACTTTAACATAATTATTAAACAAGATTTTCCATATCTTTTTATTTTATAATTGCAGCACTTCAGAATTTCCTTTCTGACAGCAAAAAGAAAGAAATTTAATAAGTCATTACAGTAAAGCAGTACTATGGGGTTTATTTATCTGCATTATATATTCCCAGTTTACAGTCCTGCCTAGTTATCCTTTCTTCTTTTAAAGGTTGTCTGACCTTTCCCATAAAGAAATCCTTTCTTTTAGCTGATAATTTTATAAAATTACTTGGGACACTTGCCAAGTGAGGTATCTGTCTGAAGAGTTTATGCTCTACACAAATGGTTCCAGGTGCTTAGCTGGAAAGTCTCAGCTATTTCCAACACAGAGAATAAAGGGGAAAAAAAACCCCACAACAAACTTGTCAATAATACTTGTTTTAAAAGATTTACTGATCCGGTTGCTTCAAGATGGTGTCCTGAGTGTTAGCAGTTTGATAGTATTAATTGGATGTAACTTTTTTGTCCAAGAAAATGTTTGTTAAATTTGTTTACTATGGAAGAATTCTGCTTTCCGTGAGATTCTTAGGGAATTTATCTGCATAGGAAAGAAAGGATAAGTCAGCTGTGGGGTAAGATAGAGCTGAGGTACCTGTGCAAACAGGTGGGAATAATGGTTGGGGGTTCAGGAGACAAGGAGGAAAATGGGAACTGCTAAACTCTGCAGGAGAGGGTGGGGAGATGGGGATTGGAGGAAAAAAATGATTGAAGATGGAAGATGGCGGGAATATTGGAACTGGCAGAGCAAAATCCCTAATGGGAGAAACTGAAGAGAGTCTGGAGAGATGAGGGTAAGTGCAAATGGACCAAGTTGTGGACACTGAGTCAGGTAAATGGATGCAATAATGTCACAATAAAGGGGGCCCTAGAAAAGCCTGAATGAATGAATGGGTTTGTTTGACATTTGTTTTTGAGCAACATTCATTTAACCAATTTGAAGATAAGATGGATCAAACATCTTGGCTAGTTGGTCATAGGCCTGATAATCCTTCTGTGTACTGATTGAGACAGGAGTCCTGGGGAAAAACAAAATATGCAGAATTAAGGGCTGTATCATAACCAATATCTAATAAGGTTCAAAATTCCAGCTGAAGAGATGATCTTAGTTCTGGAACTTCTTACATTTTGCTTGTTTCAACTTGTAAGCTGATAATGTTATAGTATAGCAGCTTTTTCTGTGTGTGGAGAACACATGAAGTAGATTGTATGCAAGATAAAAAATGTGATGAATGTCTAGGCTTTAATTGTGTTATGCAGTTAACATTAAGGTAGGTGGCAGGAAGAAAGAAAGAAACTTCTCAATATCTTTTTAATCAGTAAAATATTTACTTGTTCATCCCTGCAAGAGGTTAAATATACAGCAAGAGATTTGCTAATTAACAAAAGCTGTAATGTGTTTGATCTTCAGTATGTATACCTGTATCAGTCAGCTTGTAATATTTTTAATAATTATTCTGTAATCAATTGCACTGTTCTGCTAAGACACTGTTTCCTTGAGTGAGCTGCATGGCCTGACAGCTTTTACTACAGAACCTAAATGTGTCAACATTGGCAAATAGTTCTGTCACTGGGTTTTTTTTTTAATCTACAGATAAAATCTTGAACTCAGAAAAGTGAAGTAAATAAAAGAAATAGGCTAAAAGAGACAGCTGTGTGCTTTTGTGAAGAGAAACAGTAACAGAAGATAAATCAGAAAGCTGAGGACGACGTGTTGCAAATAAACCTTAGTATACATGACAGTTCTCTGTTTAGGATTTTCTCATAAAGGTTCAAGGTATAAAAACTTAAAGGTGGAATAGAGTACTGCCAGAATATCTGACTTTTCCTGGAGGCAACTTTTTGGGGCAATGGAAGTATTTAGTTTATCTAAATACATAGAATTTATTGTCCAAGAAGACACGGTCCATGCATGAGCAGTGTTTACAGAACAATGGATGTCAGACTCCACGATGGGGTTTTTATTTGACAGAATCTAGTCAGCAAGGTAGTCCATAGAGTAAACATGATGGAATGGAAGGGAATTCAAGAATCCTTTTTTGTGAGTCTGGTGCAGAGGTCCGAAGTAACCAGGAACCACAGCTTCTCTTCTAGAAAGCTAGAGAGTATCTGGTTATTTAGAAAACTGATGCCAAAGTGCTTGCCCTTGATTTGGGAAATCTGTGCGTTCATTGTTTTCGTGTCATCAGTGCAGCATTGTGCACTAAAAGAGGTATAAAAGTGTAATACACTGTGAGCTATTCCGTAAGTCTGCAGGTTATGTTTGTAGGTTTGGTTTTTTTCTGAATAAGAAGAGGAGCATTAATCCTTATGTAAGAAACCAAAGGTTTGTCTTAACCATCAACTATAATTATGAAATAAAATCAGAAAATGTGTCTCTCTGGATTGCAGCAGAGGTTAAGACAATCTGAAGCAATGTTTTCCTCTTCACGTTATTATTGTCACAGGCTCTGGAGCACCTGTTACTAAGACAAAGGCCACGTACATCTGTCTAAATCTTATATTGTTAGAGCCTGCAGTTGTTCTTGCCATATGATTCTTCTCAAAACTCTGGGCACAGATTAGATGCTGCTTAAGCGCTATGTGCAGTACCACCTGGAAATATTAAGTACAATCAATGAGGGTAAAAACATCAGTGATGGTGACTTTGGATTCTGCAGAAATAATTAAGTAATGTTTTTTTAAGTGGATTTTTAAAAATCTGTGTTGCCAAGGGTTTTTTTCATTAATTTTTAAAGTTTTTATAAGGATTTAAACATGAAGATATCTTTAAATAAAGAAGGCTTTTAGTGCAAGAATAAAACAATTAATACTACCTAAAAAAGCTTCAAAGTCAGTCTGTCAGGTTCTTTATGGCAATGAAGCTCTCACATTATCTTTTTAATGTTGAAATCAGTTCAAGTCAGTGAATTTCTTTAATGAACTTTAGGGCACATCTTCAAAGAAACCTGCAATTGAACCTGTGGAAAGGCCAATGCCTTTGAACTGTGGAAAAGAAGTTTATCCTAGATTAGCTTGATCTTTTAGTTTACTCTGCCTTCTAATCTAGTAAGAAAGATCTAAGCTTTAAGAATACCCCTGAACTGCAGTGACAACCTAAAAGTAGTGTATTGTTAGGGAGAAATTAATTGCTTCTCTTAGGTATTGGCATTTTAAATTTGGAAGGATAGCAAAGTTGTTTATTTGGTACTGTGAACATGACCACTCTGGGTCTCCCTGAGCACTACATTTTCTTTATTTGTTAAGAGATATTTATTTGTTTATTTCTTTCATTTCTTACTACCTTATAAATTGAAAATCTAACTTCATTTTTGTTTTCATGCTCCCTCTAACATTTCACTGTACTTCCATCCGGTTCAGTCTTTCATCACTCAAATATGGAACAATGTACCTTCAAACGTGAAAGAAATAACAAAATCTGGAACAAATTACAAAATGATGGAGAAGGGAAATGCAGAGCTGTATGGAAATAAGTGCATTAATGCATAGGCTCTGATGCACGAGTCTGTTTTGAAGGACACCTCATTTTTAGTTTGAACTTCTGCTTTTAAATTTTACTGTAATATGATATAACATTTTCTTGGGTGAGTACTTGAGGAACTTTCAGTGTTAACAGTATTCTTTTCGATAGAAATTCCATTGGATTTTGGATTTTGTACTCTTTCCAGGTTACAATAAGAAAAACATGGAAGAGATTTTTAATAGAAAGAAACAACACTCAGTGGTTTGCAGCTGGCAATCCCAATGCTTCTACTGCTGCTTTTGTTTTATTAAGTGGAACAGGTCAATTCAGTATCAGAGCTGACTGTGTTCCTTCTTTGGTGAACGTAAAAATACAGGTCTAGCAAAAAAATTAAATGGCCACTAGTTTCTTCTTTTCCATCATTCTATGAAATGTCTTTTAATAACCATCTCATTTTGTGGAATCAAGGAGGACAAGGATGATTATCACTCAGCTGGCAAAGGAAAATGCACCTTTTGTCCATAGCACTGACTTCCATAAGTGACGTTATTCAGTGTTGTCTTTTAATTATGGATTAATAAGCATTTACACTATGAAGAAAGGGCAGAAGGGCAGAGTTAGGTAGAAAATCTCGTTCAGATGAACAAAATCATGTTTATAAAACTGAATTTTTGAAAAGGAAATACTGAAGGGAATAAAATAAAATGTAGTTGAAGGAACAGAGAAGAAGTTAAAATTACATGTTTATCCAGCTTATAAATTATGCTATATTTTCCTGTATTGTATTTTTTTTAATTCCTTGACCTTTTAAGGTCAATGGGAATTTCACCACTGACTTGACTGGCACTATTTCACCCTTCATCTGTGAGAAGCAGTTTCTGCTTTTTATTACTCTTTCAAAATGGTATCCTTCCTTTTCTTCTCTCACTTCAGTTTCCCAAGGATTTATAATCTTTTGCATCAAAAGGAAATTTTTTCCTGGTACATAGTGTACAGTCGAAATCAAGTACCAGGCAAAAAGGGGGCTGACCTAATGGGCTGATTCCAGCAGAGCAGACGTTTTGAATCTGGACGTCTTAGTTACTGAGGGTACAGGATTTTGAATGCTTTTATCCTTTTATTGGTGAATGCACTAAAGTGCATGCAGACAGAGAATGTTGAAGTGGCAGTCAGATAAACTTGTTAAAGCAGTGGGAGTTTTTCCTTTCTTTCTACGTGACTTTATCATCACAGTGGAGTTAAAAGGCAATTAGCCCTTCAGCTCTTTTCTGGCCAGTTTATTGGCATTTTACACACAACTGTTGAATAGACAGTGCCATATTAAAAATTCCAGTGAAGCTGGCCTGGGGATAACAGACTCTAAATTTCTGGTTAATGTAGGTTTCCTTGAGAGGAACTATTGCCAAAAAGCTCGAGTGAAATTATCTAAAAACAGTACCTATGCTGCATGTACTCATAGTTGATGGAAAATTGTAGTAGTCTTGCTACATGCTGTGTTACATTTCCAGGGAAATATTTTTATAAAGAGTGTTTGATGAAAAAGTTTATTCCTTTAGTAATAACAGGCTACCCACTGTGTGACTTTAGGCAATGAACATAGTGAGTAGAACAAGAGGTTTTCATCATCAGAACAACAATCATACTTGCTTTGCATTTCTGTAATTTTCATCTGAGGTCATTAAAACACTATACAAACATGGATTACTTATTTCTTTCAGCATATGAGAAGGTGGGAAACAGATTATTATGTCAAAGTTTTGACCAAATGTAGTCCAAATTTGTTTTGGTTTGGTTTGCTTGGGTTTTTTTTTTTCTGTTTGGGTTTTTTTGTTGTTATTTTGGGGGAGTGGGTTTAGAATTGTTAGGAAACCTAGTGGGGTTTTTTCTCATTTCAGGGTCAATAGAAAATCAAACATGTCTTTTGCAGTTCTTGCACCCCAAAGTACTAAGAACCAAAACGTG
Organism: Gymnorhina tibicen; assembly: GCA_013399875.1. NCBI lineage: Eukaryota > Metazoa > Chordata > Aves > Passeriformes > Artamidae > Gymnorhina > Gymnorhina tibicen. Next base: position 339,345 of record VXAZ01007117.1, on the reverse strand, counting down.
ACTGTAATATTTTTCATGACTGAGGAGAATTAAATACAAACACAAGACATATAAGCTCACTACTGGAGAGTAAATTGGATTTTTCGTAGTATTTCAGTTTTAATCTGATCTTGCCAAAGAAAATAGAAAGTTTTTGATAGACTTGACTGAGACTATTATTGCGTCTTAATGATGCATTTGTTGCTTCTATGAATAAATTTATTTAATTAAATTTTGTAGCTGATTTTAATTTGCTGATGTTAGATCATGAGAAATCCGTGGAGGTCTGTGAGTGTGATTGAGAGCCAGAGGGTAAAAACAAAGAGTATATCTGATATTTTTAACCTGACCATATGCATTGCTCATGCTGCTCCAAGCTGCACGGCGGAATCAGCAAAAAGGCTCCTTAGAAGTCCAGCTGAATTTTGGATCAGACCTCTTTCAAAGTAGGGAAGAAAAGCTGGTAGGTTTAAAGAATCAGAAGCCCTATTTTCACTGTGTTTCAGTTTGCATGACAACTCCAGAGCGCACTCAGATTTTGTTCAGAGAGCAAGTGACGGATTTATGCTCCAGTGTGCCTTAACAATAAACAAAACAAATCAAAATGCCTTCATTTGCTCAGGTATATGAGTGAACAGAATTTCTTTCAGTGCACAACACTGATTTGAAGTGATCCCCAGTAGCAACAGGTTTATTTTAAATGATGTGTACCTATACTTCAACTGTCTGTGTTAAAAACTCAGACCTTGCTTCTGATATAAGCCATCATTAAAGTAGTCTGTAACTTTTGTTTTTCATACAGCAAATACATATTGCAAGACAACACAATGGTTTCATTAAATGGGTATTAATGTGTAAATTGAAAGTCTGGAAGTTGGAAAGTGCCGGATTTAAAGTAGCTCATATAATTTTTTTTTTTCTAAAGTGTCCTTTTGGGTACATGTTACAGGACTTTTCAGTTACACAGCCTTTTACTGCATTTTCTGTAGCACCTCACTGCTGTTCCATGTTTGCTCCCCGTTGTGCTGACTCCATTCTTGAGCTGCGTTTTAAATGGGACAGTAACTGTGGGAGAGACGAGCAGTTGTGTTATTGGGCAACTTAGCCCTATCTCTTGCTTCAGATTTCTTGTGTGCTGAAAAATTGTGTAGGCCAAAATACAGGTATTGTGTGAACTTCTATTTAATTCAGTCAGGGCCTGTCTGAGACGCAGAGAGCACCCTCAGGAACTTCAGAGCGATAAAAACTCTGCCATGACAACAGCAAGAGTGTCTGGTCATCAGGACCAAAACCAGTGTTGAAGCACCAGGAGTGGTTCTGAGCTTTAGGCCATCTCTGACAGTTTTCTGGGCTGCCAGAAAAAATGTAATTTTTTCACATCTAAAAAGTGAGGAAAATAAAAAATACTATTTTATTTTATAGAGATGTGTCAAATATAACATCTTGAAGCCTATGCAACTGTTTTAAAAATGAAAAGGACAATAAAATCTGAAGAACTTTACACAAGTATGCCTAATACATCAGAGCAAATGACCAAGACATCTGCAACAAATACTTTTGAAACTGTGCCCAGTGTCTGTGCACCATCTTTTCCCACACAGATAATAATGCTCTTCTCCTATCACAAAGAAGAAAGTGGATTGTTAGTGCTCTAGAGAGATCCAGATATAGTGGTGAACAGCACAGGAAGCCCAGGAAGCAAACAGCACTACAGTTTCAGGGAGATGCTTAGCAAAAGCAGCATTTTTAAAACTTTGGTAGTGCCGAAAGCAACTGCAGTGTGTAAGGAACATTGGTCCTGTGAACAGAGTGACACAGACCCTGGAGTGAAAAATAACGTGTGATCATTAGTTAGAAATAGCCATAATTTATAGACAGCAGGGGGCAGAATTAAGGTTGCAAGGACACCTATAAACCTGGCATTCCCAAGCAGAGAGCTATTTGTGTTCAAACTCAAGCACACTTTTAAATTTAAATATTTGAATGGTATAGAATTTGTTGCAAATAACGTCCTGTTTGAAACAAAAACGTTTAAATTCAGTTGGAAGAGAAGTGTGATGGTTCATTTGTTACAAACGTGAATTTAACTAAAAGCTAATTTTAATTAGTTTCAGCTAATGTCCAATATTTTATTGTTTGTGCATAAACTAGTGCAGCTTTCTGAAAGCAAAACATCAAACAAATCCTTTCTTGAAGGTTAGACCTCTTTTTCTTACTTTCTGGACTGCAGAAAACACTGTAGATCACTGCAGCTTTTTATTTCCAACCTGACCTTCCACGTTCTGAAACTAATTTGCCATACTGCTTCTCAAAATCTGCTCAAGGACTTCCTTTAGCAGAATAATGTGGTTCTTATTAAGCACATCCTATAAGACCCAGGAGGATTGCATGCAAAGAAAATAAGACGGAAACACAAATGAGTTTCCATCCTCCAGTCAGATATATGATATTGATGACCAGGATGCATATGAAGGATATTGTAAAGAAGACAAAGAAAAAGAATTAAGGCAAATGTCTGACAAATTGGCTGTCTTCAGATGCGAGGATGACAAGTGGTCTATGCAGCTCAGCAGAGGACATGGAGGCATCAAGCCAAATCGTTATGCAGTCAACAAGTCTCTTTGAATCACATGGTTATGTGTAACCTCTCTTTTAAATAAGGCCTCACTTTAAATTACATCATCATGAAAGACTTAAAAGCCATGAAGTTTTATGTGAAAACTGATAGTTTCGCTTAACTCCAAATGTTGTTCTTCACAGTTATGAATTTTATATTTTACATGATTAATGAGGTATTCTGTTAAAGTGGAACTTCTTTGGGGTATTATTTCCCTAATTTTTAAGTAGATGCACCAAATACAAGTAATTGTGAAAATAGCAACTTTATTTTCAAATCTGTTTCTTCCTTAATTTTTTTTTTCTACAAGGTGACAAAATAATTTCATGCTAGCATAATTTGATGGAAAAAGTCACTGAAATAGCTTCAGTGTACTATAATCTCTATAACTTGTGATGTTCTCATTCCAATGGAGCCAAATATAGATTTCAGAGGTTTTACAAGGTCATTGAGGAATCTTTACCCTCTGTACGCAAATCAGTGCAAGTCTAATTAAGTGAACAGACTCCAGAATTATCACTATTTTCATTTTGTTCTTCAACAAGATGCAGAATTTGGGTAATAAGAATTGTAATATGATTTTCCTATTAATCTGTTTTAAACCATGAAATCTGATATTTTCACCATGACTAATCCATGAAATTTGTCAACTTTGTCTGTGATTTACACAAGCTCTATTTATAAAGAGAACTTGTTTGAGTCCTAAGGCATGGAATATTATTTCCCAGCATGCTTTTAGTGACTTTTTACTAACAAGTATAAACAAAATGTGCTCATTGACTATATTATTATTTCAAGATCAGGAGGTAAAACATGAGGAATGTTGAAGAGTATACTCCCTGTAGCAGTGTATATTAGTCTTAAGCCATTAAGAAGAAAATAGCCTATCATATCAGAGTTGGTAAGGATGGTTGTGATCATAAAGTTTACCTAAAATAATTGGATAACTTGCTTGTAGATTAAAAACATATGTGATTCTTGTATGTCTTTATGCTGAGGCTTTAGAATTAATTGCTGTCAGCATAAACCAGACCAAACAAAAATAGATTTGCATCAATTCTTTGTAATGGGGGTAAAAGAAAGGCTTGAATGACAGGGAGGATAATTCTGTTTTGTATTTGGGGGGAAATGGCTACACAATGTTCACATACGGGAGTGCAATTTACTATATATGGGAAAGAATAAAGATCCTTTATGTAAATGCAATAACAGGCAAGTAATACCTTCAAAGGAAAGAGAAACAGTCTCTTGGGTACAGAAAGTTCGTCTGCTCCAGCTGTCCTCTCTCACTTGTTGGGAGAAGACATTTGGGGAAAGGCCAAAACACAGATATTCACAAAGCATCCAGTTTTTAGCTCAGCACAATGTCTTAATCAGCTTTTACTGAGCTGCTCTGCTCCGTACCAAACAAGCTATAAATGTGCAGCACATCCATGCATGTAAATAAGTCCACTGCCTGTGGTGATGAGAACAAGATGACTTTGGGTTTTGGTAACAGCACAACACTGCAGGTAAGGGAGAAGCAGCAGGGAGGAGCAGGGGCCTAGAGCAGGAGCTGATGAATGCCATTGCTGACTCTACGTCATTTCAAATTCCTGATCATACAGTTTTATGAAAGATTTCCAGAAATCATACACATTAGGATCACAGATGGCCAGCTTGTTCCAAGATCCATAGACTGGAGCCAGATGGCAAAAGCTTGGTCTGCTCTGTAGTCTGGTTTTTCTCCAGCAGAAGTGACCATAGATTATTCACATGTCCATCAAGTTATCAAAGTACAGACATCCTCTCTCATGGTCCCGTGGTGTGAAAGGCCCCCTTTGTGATCAGATCTTGGGAGAGCTCCTGGCCGTGGTGGAGAAAGGTCAGGGAATACAGTGCCCTCAGGTGTCTTCTGCCAGTGCCATGGTGTTCATATGCGGTTGCCCAAGCTGTGGCAGGGGAATTCTGTGCCCTTGTGCTTCTTGCTGGCCTCCTCTCTGTCCTGCTTCCTTAATCACTGTAGCTCATGTTCTCAAAGGCCCAACTGCCTCTTATTCTGATTTCTGAATGGAAACAGTCAACTGCACCATGCAGAAGTTCTTATTTCACAATGTTCTGAGAGTCATGGGGAAGTGTGGTCTCTACTCCGGGCTGGAATCTGACCTCAGAATTACAATTTATTTCAGACTTGCTGAAGTATTTAGCCCAAAAGGATGTTTTGTGCAGGATAGAGAAGAATTTGGTGCGGAAAGATGAATGTTTTACACATGATGTTTTGCACTTTCCTAGCTAAAAAGCAATTGAATAAATTTTCTTTTAATTGCTCATAGCATAAAATGGAAAATAAGTGGAATCTCAGCCTTTTAAAAGATACTTTTAAAATAGTATAAGTGAAAAATAGATGTTTACCATTAAAATCTAATTTAATATAATACCATAAAATTTAGAAACCAAAATGATTTATTGATCATCTTACTTTAATATCTCAATATCTCCTTAAAAATGCAACTGTCCCCTTCAGAGGCTTGAAACTTGTCTGATACTATAGATATATGCAATTTATGAATAACCCGTGGGGCTACATGGATTCTGATATTCCTTCTGGATATCCTAGATATTTGGAGCTATTTTCATGTGTATTATCCTAATGTACATAGAATTGCTTGGGACAGAATTGAAGCTGCATCAAACTATGAAAGCTTTTTGTTTAATCCATTTACTGAATAATTCAGTAAAGACTCCTGTGTTTTCTACACTCAGGCTCTTAAAATTATTGTCTTTATGTTATAAAGAATTCTGTTCCACATGGTTAACATGTCATATTTGTATAAGAAAAAAATGCTCTCCTGTGTAAATTAGATCTACAGAATTTGCTTAAATATTTGTTGCTTATGAAAGTTCTACAGCAAAGCCTGTTCCTAAGGCATACATTTATCAGCTAAAATCTTGATTGTTTTGCCTGTATTATGTCACTCACGTCTGGCAAGAACAGCATCCTGCTGTTTGTGAAGCTGACCTCCTGCTGCTGCTTAGCCACTTGTAGGATTCTATCCCAATTCCTCTAATCCACTCTGTTTCAATAGCACCATATTTGGGCTCCTTCACAGATTCTTTTGCTGCTCTGTTTGGGATGCTATATGAGCTGAATTAGAATTTTAATGTTCCGTTCAAAACAGAAGGAACCTTTTTGTTAAATGAGAATATAAGGAATAATCTCCTCCACTCCCTTGGACAGAATTTCTACACATGCACTGTATTATTTTTCTTCAAACTTTTGTCCAGAAGTTTGGGGCACTATTTTAATATATTGGTTTACTTTGTGTAAATCAGATCCAATTTGAGGTTTAATGTTGCAATAAGGCCTGCTACCATCTTAAATTGTTTCTTTCCTGTTGTAACTCCTCATTCAGACTTCAGTGCTCCTTGTTTCCATTATGTCAAGGGTTTACTGAAATCTTTTCAAGCTCCTTGTGCAAGTCAGGCCTAATTAAAGCAGAAAACCGAAAGGACTCCAAAAATGGTGTTAGAAATGACACCAAAGCACAAAGTGCACTGTAGATATTTTTGCCATACTTTCAAGAAGTCAGGAAAGATTTGTGTGTTTTTCCAGTAGCTGTTTTCTGATCCCCACATGAAACAAGGTTTAGAGAAAACAACTTAAAGCATGATTGGTAAATATATGTATGTATGTATATACATATATATGGGGGGTGTGTGTGTCTATATATATGTAGTATTTATATATATATGTGGTCTGTCCCTTTACTTCACACCTAAGTGTATTAACTTTGCTGGATCTCTTTGTGGTCAATATAGCAATTGAAAAAAGCAGGGTAGCAGAACATGATCCTTTTTAATGCAGAGCTCCTGGGCTTATACTGTGTTAAGAATTGTTCTTTAGAGAATGGGATTTAATTTACTGAAAAATAAAAATGGGGTTGAATTATGATGCTAATTTTATTCTTTGAAGAAGTTCTTTGGACAGAATGCAGTCTTGCATGAGTCTCTCTTGTACAATTTAGAAAACCTTCAGTGCATTACCTAAGTGTTTAAAGAGAAAAAAGACATTATCAAGGTGAAACATATTTCAACAATTTCTTAAGTGTCTCTCACTTGTACCAAACTTCCCTCTCTGGAAAATTCATTTTAGAGCATGTACCATGTTTGCTTCAGCTGTAGCTTTCTGCAGTGCAAAGTTCCCTCATTCTTGCTGGATCATCATCATCAGGAGCCACCCGGTGCCAAGACCTGCTGAGAAACCCCGTGAATGGGGTTAGGGATGCAGATGGAAACTGGAAAAGACAACAGCTACAGCAGTTTGATATAATGATAAACTTCGCAGCTAGAAATGTAACGGAGGAGATAATGAAGAAAACAGGGGAAAGAAAAAGACTTCAGAAAGAGGAGGTGAAACAGGGACAGAGGCAGTGAAGTATGGGAGGAAGCAGAGGAAACAATACTGAAGAGAAGAAGTGGGACAAAGAAAACATGTTATTTGGCCTCCGTTCTTGCATTTAACAAGTAACGTGTATAAATGATTTGTTCACAAATGTGTTAACATTTCTAATGATAGCAACCTAGAAAAAAGATGTTTAACAGCTTTTATCAAGGGATTTAGTCTATGGAATCCAAAATGAAGAGGTTTGTGAGTGATCCCTCTATGCAGTATCAGTGCGAAGACTTGCGGTTCTGCTGCTCCTTCTCTGTTTGTACTTTAAAATTAATTGAAAGCCTCATTGTTTTGTTTAAACTGTGAAAGCTTCCAAGGTCAATGAGTGAGGTAATTGACCTGCCTGTTGTAGGACAAAAATATGTATGTTAAATTGCATAATTAGTTTTAATTACATAATTATGGTGTTTAATGTGGGAGGGTCAAAGGTTACTATTACATTTAGAAGTCATAGCAAGAAACACAAAAATAAGCAACATAGTTTAATTCTGTGTTTCTTTGGGTTTTAAAAAAGGAGTCCACTGTGATCTATCCTTGACCTTGGATATTTGATGATTATAGCAAATAATATATTGCTGTTACCCTTTTTGGAATCATAGAGACACCTTTGTAAATGACTAAGTGACTTTACCAAAGACTTCATTTAGGTTTAGAGTACACAAAAGTTAATCAACAGTGGGAACTCAACTGACAGCAATTTCATCTGATTGGGTAAGGTAATTACATGATTACCAGGAGTGTTTATATATGGACAAGGATATTTTTATTGGAAAAAATCCTAATTGCTTTCTTACTGAGAAGAGAAAAAAACAAACAAATTTGTTGTCGCAGGTTAAGAGGACATCCTTCATTCCTTGAAATAGCTTCTTTTCATATTTTAGTGACAAAAATGAACTCATAATTCTTTGCAAATTTGCTCTGGGATTATGCTAGGAGTTCCTCTGTTTCTGAACTTGAAATAATGCCATCAATATCTTGTTTCATTTAAGCAGCTCATTGCTTATACATCAATTATGTGATAGCCTAAAGATGTCATGATTCTTGTAATTAATTATCTCTTTTACTGTGTGTAAACACTGTTGCTTAAATACAGGTTGATTTCACCAAACTTAAACCTAAAGGTCCATTATACTAATGGGTATTTCTGGGAAGGAGGGCAGTATTTGTTTTTCCATGATGGTAAAAAAAACAAAACAGGGGACTATGAAAAAGATAGATAGATAAAAGATGGTGTTCCTAAATGCTGGAAGAAAAGGTATCATTTAGGTGCTCTGAATGGTCCTTTAGAAAATGCTCTTTCATTCTATTGACATAGAAGGGAGTGCTGGGAGATGTATCTTCATCAACAAACATTAACCTCTGCGCTCACCTCCTGAAGAGCACTGCAGAGTCAAATCCCATTTGGCTGATAAATACTGACTGAGGAATAGGCCGAGCCTGGCCCTGGCACTTTGTAGGGTTGTGTCTAAGTCTAGATACCAAAAAAATATATTGACACTTACAGGAGTAACTTCGTATCACAGCAGTAACTTTTGAACACATTCTGCCGTTGGAAATGGGATGCAGTCCTCTCAAGGCTGACTTCTAAGGAACTGAAAAGTTAACGAACTAAACGTTAAATAAGAAATAAATGAATTTTTGAAATTAAATATATAACTATGGAAAGAATTTCTGTCATATATTCCATGTTATCAAAATTATATGTTCTCCCTTTTGCTAATTTTTCCCTTATAAGTGCTTTAGAAAATATTACAATTTTGAATTGTTTTTCTAAACCAGATGATCCAGTCACTGTTGGAGGCACATAGCCACGGCAAAATCTCATGCTGTACATTGATCACCTGTCCAACCTTTGCCTAGAGTGTGATCCCCAGTTCCTTCAAGAGATCCATCTTTACCTGTCTATAAAGAAGAAGAGGAGGAGGGAGACATCTGGGATATTCAAGTATCAAAGTTTAACACCAGAGCAGGTCGAATCTTGATTTATATTATTCTCTATATGTGTTGCTAGTTTTGACTTGGCTATTTGGCTGGAGATTTTTTCAGTGATTGTATAGTATGGGTGGAAGTTGCTCCAGTGTTAAAGCATTTTTTCTGACTGCTCACTTGCTGAAACTGCACATGCATTTTTCATAGTTCTGTGGTGTGAAATTGAACCCAAAGTCACTCTGCTATTGAGGAAGTTGGCTAATACTGAGCATGCCTGGAGTCTGTACCTCCCCTTGAACGTGTACTGACCACAGAGACTAAAATGTGGCATCTTGTTTAAAACTGCTCAATGTACTGTAGTTGGACTGTTCTGTATTTAGCACACAACCAAATCCAGGTCCCCAGCCAGTGCGATCGTGTTCATTCACTTGTTAAACTTTCTTCTTGCTCTTCCCCTTCCCTTTCCAAGAGGACTTTGATATCCCCAAAAAGCCAAGGTTTCATTTACTGTCCTAAGGACTGCCCCTTTAGGAGTGTAGCACAGCCCACACACAAACCTGGAATATGTCCAACTTGTTCTTTGAGCAGAATGTGAACCCCTGACCTCCTGGGCCTCCGGCAAGAGTGCTGCCTACTGAGCCACCAATACCCAGGCCATCAATAAGTTTTAAATGCCAGTTGCAGACTTCACAGAGATAATGACTTCAGTGTGTAAAGGTTTTGTTGTGGAGGCTGCAGTCTCACACATGGCGTGACAGAGTAAATATGCTAAAACCATAGAGAGCCGTTGCATAACTCGCCTTGATATAACAGTTTTTGTAATATGTTTCAAGGCATGGAATATTATTTAAAGGGACCCTGTTATGTAGGCTTAGGCCCAAAATGAAGCTATTATGAAAAGAATGTTTAGCAAAACCAGAAATATGTCCATGAAATTGTTGGAGTGGGAATTTCAGGGTAACCTTGCTTGGATTTAAAGTCGCCTGCATGACATTGCACTGTTGTGCTAGGGAATGAGAACCAGCAAATGAAAATACTGTTAAGTGAGAATCAGAAAATGAGCAGAATAAAGATGTTAGAAGGTTATTACTATTGTTATAACTTCTTAAAAATCTTACCTCATCCTGAGAAAGATGAGATGAAAACATAAATTCCAATTTAGTGATTCAAAGCAGCATTATTGACACAGGTAAAACCATGTATTTGCATTTTAATAGTGTTTTTAACCTGATCAAAAGTAAGTTCTTGTATTTTAAGTACTTATAAAGGAAAATGAATATGAAATAAGCTTTCAGGTTTTGGCACATTTCAGTTTTATTGATGTTTTCTATTTAAAGTTTAGCATTAAAAGCATACAAGAGATATGTTGATGTTTACAAACAAAGTGTTATTTATAGACTTGGATCAGGAAGGAAAACATTTCCAGATTCAAGCTAAGACTTAGATTGTTGAAAGGCTGTTAGATAAATTGCATGAACCTTCTGCAGAGCACAGGCCAAGAACCCAGGACTCCTTTTCCCAGCTGAGTGCCCAAATCAGTAGGCTACAGACTCTTGCTCCCTCTTGTGTTCTTTCTCTGGCCCAATGAATCTTGAATTATTTTCTGTACAATGAAAGAGCTTCAGTGGTAGAATTTTGATATCTCCCTCTCCTTGCCCCAGCATTTACTGCAGCCCGTGTCTGACTGATTGGAATGTTCTGCTAAAAGACATTGCTGGCTCCTAGGGTGAAGAAGGAATGGGACCAGGGGATTTGGGATGAGCAGTGCTGCTGCGAGGCTGGGAATGACTGTTGTTCATGTGCCATTTGAGAAAGAAATAACACCTAAAGAATTTTGTAGGGAACCCACCTGGTTGGTGTTTATTAGGCTGGCCTTGAGAGCACCTGGTGGGTCAAACTCCTTCAGGTCAGCTGTGCAGCTCCCCACAGGACTGGGCATAAGCTGAGCCATGAGATGAAGCACCCTGGATGAGCAGGTAAACTCTGGCCATGCACGGAGATGCAGCTTCTGGGTCTGGCCTGTGTTGCCATCAAAACCTTTATTGCCATCAGAAACATCTCCAGGATGGGGTAGGGGCCTCCAGGGTCACCATTCTGGCTACACATGCCTAAATTCTCCTCACGACCCGTTTTGAATTCCCACATTTTTAGGCTTTTAATTAGTTTAATTTAACAGTTTGTCTGAATGTAGAACTGAGAGATTTTATGAACCTGTTTTTCAAACAAAGGTGAGGTTTTAAAGAATGTGTTATAATTAAGCAAGATGACAGGAAGAATTTGTGGTTCAAAAGTGCATCAACAGTTATGAACCAGAGATAAACACAGTGTGTTTTGAAGCTTAAAAAGTGAAATTGCATTAAACGTGTTAATGCTGTTCAGGCAGTTCTGTAGAGCAGTGTCTATTAGATCTGAACTCAGGACTAGCCAACCAAATTGACTGCATCACAGTTATAAAACAAAAGTTTGTCAAAATTGCTGATGTAATTCCTAGGCTCTTTTTTTCCCCCCATGTGTATGTTTTTGTGAAGTCCTGCAGTGCAGGCCCTTATTCATGCAAATGCATTTATCTGCCTCAGTGGAATTATTCTGGTGAATAAGTCAATGTCTAAGATCAACTAGGATGAGTCTGGTTTTCTTTTTAATAGAAATGCTAATTTTGAAAATGACATCTGTGCTTTATTTTTAGTCTGAAGAGCTACAGACAGTGTAAAATTGGAATGGTAGATTTCCTTGGCAGTTTTTCTGTGATTGTTTCTACCTGTTTAAAACACTGGAGGAATAACTTGATTCATTACACATTATGTTTCTGGCAGTAGATTATCACCTAGTTTGGTGTCCAAATGTGAACTGTTGCTGCTTTGTAATATGGTAAATTGGGGGTGGTGGAGGTGGGAATAGAAACTTATATTCATGACAGGCCATTGGTTTTAAAGACAAGACTTTTTCTGCCTTGCTAGTGTCTATTTTCATTGCAAGGGAAATTTTTATGTGGTAGGAGAGCACTCTGAAGTAGGAAGGATGCAGTCTGTACCCAGTTGTTCATGGTTTAGCTGCAGTTCCTTTGGCATTTATGGTTCCACACACGGCACTTTCACTGTCCCATAATCTGGCTTTGGCAGGGCCACCATTTTCTCAGTGTAACATTAATGTCTCTCCTTTCCCAGTGAACAGAAGTTAAATTGATAAAGATTATAAGCATATTAATGATTCTGTGTGCACTGCTGTAGGGAACTGCTTAGCATGGTGTTGGCTTAATTGCTTTGAAGTGGGTGTGTGTTGGTGTGTTAAAGGGGGTCTTTAGATACCACTGTTATGAATTCGGGATAAATAGCTAAAAACCCCACTGTAGTAACCCACATAATGATAGAGAAAGGTAGGGAGGTCTGAATGAAAGCCAGAATGGGAAAACATTATGTAGGAGGGGGGAGGAAAAAACATTGCTACAGAAAGCTATCAGTTGATGGAGTGGTAAACTTGGGAAGTGAGTAGAGGTCTTAAAAATGAACAAATTTTGTATAACCATGGATAAACTGTATTACATGACTTCAGTTGATTTCAGTCAGTGTAGTTTGGGAGGCCCTGCATAAGGCAGTTACAATAACTGAAAGTTCTGATCAATAAGCAGCTTGATGGAGGCAGTAGTCAAATGTAAGATCAGCTACAGAAGAACAAGCTAAGAAAAACAGACTTGTAGTTCAAATCACAAGAAAATTGCTATTTCATTGGGGAACGGCATACTTCCAAGATTATAGATTGGAAGGGTAAATCACTGTAAATATGACTCATATGTTAGTGAAAGCTCACATTAAAGACCTTATCCTCCCCGCTATAAAAATAGTCAACTTCATTGTCAGTAAGGGAAAAAATAAGTAGTGTGAATGCTGTTGTCTTTTCTCTTGATCAATTTTACAAAAAACCTTTTTAATTTTATTACCGATTTTGTTGTTTTTATTTTATAGGAGAGCTTGATTGATGTATGATTAGTAGCAATGATTCTTCAGCCTCAAGTCACTTGATATCTTGAGGAGGAAAAGATTGAATGGCATGGTCTTGCTCTCCTCATTTTAGTGTTGCCACAAAGGAAAAAGATTGTTTACAAATGTCTGAGATTTTTTTGCATCTGCTCTTGGAAATACTAAAGCTAATAGGGATTTTTCTAAGTTAACAGAGTTTTTGATAGAAATTTTTGCTTTATCAAACCTGAAATCTCTCTCATGTCAACGGTAGCTTAAAGAAATTTCCTTTAGAAAGCTTTAATTTTAAATAGCAAATAAATAATTTATTGGAAATGGAACTGCTCAGAAAGAAACCTTGAGAGAAATCTGCATTACAATACCCAGAGCCTAATAGTTAGAGCATTATCCTTTAAGACATGCGACTTTGGTTCAATTTCCTTTTCTGAATCCAGCTGAATAGAGACTTAAATCCAGCTGAATATCTAATGCATCCAAGGCAACTGTCTTTACCACTGGACTATTGTCTGTAATAGGTTGGGTATCTCTGCTTTTGTGAAAATTGTGAAAGGATTTGTCCTAATACTAACAAGACCTTTCTGAAATCTTCAGAATTCTTATAGGCTGGGAAAGAACCTTTGTGCTTAGCTTTATTCATAACCCCCAGGCTCTGAAGAAATGCCTGTAATAATCATTATTTTATATATTCATACCAGGCAACATTTGTTAATCTGGACTCTAAACTAAATCTCAATCTCAGACTCCATACAAACTGTCTTTCCATGCCTCTGGTAATTCCTGTCAGCTGTCTCAGGTCTTTCTGTTTTTCCTATATCCATTGTTTTAGCAGTTCAACCAAATCTGCCAAATCTGTACTACTTGGGTTATAACAATGAATTTAATGCCATTTTTCAGTATAGTCTTCTGCGTTCTTTGCACACTCTACTTTATTATGATAAACTGAACTCTGTGATCACTGTTGAAAATGCTTCTCATTGAAATACCCACTGAATGAAAAAAAAAAAAAATTCCAGAACATGTTGAAAGTAATTTGATGGTGGTTAGGACATTGTTTTGGACTATGCAGTCATGATGGATTCCATGAAACCAGAGGAATCGGGATTGTTTGGTGGCCTGTCAGAGTGTAGGTATTCTTTTGAGATTACCAAAAGGGATCAGTTACCTTGGTAATGTGTCCACCAATATTTATTGTGTCTATTTCTTTACACAGCCTAACAAACATTCATCATGTGGGAATGTTGGTCATGATCAACTTGAGCTGAATTTAAATTGATGACCTAAAGGTTAAAGTCTCTGTATCCCATTACCTCTCCCTTGGGCTGTCCAGTCTCCCTACAACTGGGTTTAACACCACTTTCAGTTTTTCAGTGTCTTTGGAGGAAGAGGAGTCTTTAGGAGTGCTGATCTGACAAATACTGTGGATGTGCTGTTAAAAAAAAACCAAACCAAATCAATATGACTTTTGCAGCTTGTCAATACTTGCTGAAGAAGGTTCTGAACAAGTATTCAGATGCTGGACTAATAACTTCACCAGCCTGTTAGATAGCTTTAATCCAGTCATATGGGAACATAATGCAGTGTAGCAGCCCAGTGAAACATGAAACTATGAGAACAGCTGAATAAATTTAAACACATTTTTTAACATTCTAACCTTTGTCATAAAAATCTGATAATATAGAAGAAAAACTAATAACACTTGCTTTTGGTTTTGTTATTTTGTACAGTAGTTGAGAAGACATTTCTTGTGGCTGCTGACTTGAAAGCAGTGACAATTTCTAGCACTCCTTTTTGCCCCATATGAAGTTTATTCTTTCTCACTCATTAAGGAATGAATCTGGTTTCTGTTTTATTCAATACTGTATATACATCTCACCCATAAATATTTAAACTGAGTAAATATAGAATCTTAAACATGGAATATGCTTTCATTCTAAACTGGTGGCCGTGGGGGAAGGTAAAAATATTTTATTCAAAGACCAGTGGTCCCTTTGGATGAAGAAAAAAAAAGTGTTTTGTGCTTGCTGTAGGGCAGCAAACTTTTTACCCGATTATACCTTTATTGTTATAAAGTTCAGACTGTAAAGGATCTATAGGAAAGGGTTTGCAGATACTCACTTCAAAAACACATGGCTAGTATTCAGCCCCTATATCTGGGGCTAATTTAATTCTTCTTCTCCATTCAAAGTGCCTCTCTCCTGTCTACAAATGCAGAACAGATTCTCGGGTAATTTTCTTTCTTGGAAGTACCGTCATTTTATTCCTAACTGGGAATAGCATGAAATGGAAATACATTTATGACTCTACTTAAAAACAAACACCAAACAAAATAAAAGCAGGGATAATATGAAAGATAGTTCCATAACAAATTGATGCAGAAAAATGCAGAAATTTGAAGCATATTGAAAAAAACCCATTTTCACTGGGAAGATTTCCTTTAGCAAACTGATTTTTGTGAACGGTGTAATGTGGCATACCTAGAGTAGTTAATTAATTTTGGCCAAACTGGTAATGCCAATTCATGGTTTTAATTTGATCCATGCAAGCAAAGTCCAATACACTTCTAGATATGCAGTAGGCCTAGATCCTATTCTTAAGATACAACGAAGAGGGTTGCAAAATTGCAGTTTTATTAAACTGAATACAACGAACAGTGGACATTTGTGCTTTGCAGTGTTATGGCTGTGTGACTCCTACGTGCACTACCCACTCTTCTTTCATATCTATTGTACAGTCTAAAGTGCTGAGGGATGCTGAAGGTTACATCCTGAGTCCTGCTGAGGCTTTTTTTGAAAAAAGTCAAGCTCTTTGTCACGTTTTAGAGTCTGAGGTTCAAGCCGTTGCTTGTGTAGGTGGCAAAGGGGTTGGACCAGCCTCTTCCATAAAGTCTGAATCCTTTTGTGGGTAATATCTTGTTGAAATGTAAAATAAGCTTTGATTATAAAAGGTGACAAAGAAAGTGACAAGTGTAGGACTTTGTGCGTACAAGACAAAATCAGATCAAGCCTCAAAACAGAAATGTAAAGTAGATAATATTTTATTATGCATTATAGATATGTAATTAGCTGATCAACATGAAACTCCTTTGGTGATTTTGGTGAGGTGAAAGAATTGGTTTTAAAGGGGAGAAAAATATCCACCGTTTATTTTAGTTTATTTTTATGTGTGGACCAAGTCCCTGAACTGGACCAGTAGGAAATACTGTTTTACTAAGTTTAGGATAGCTTCTGATTTTTCGGTTTGTTTTTTTTTTTTTTTTCATGTGAAACAGAAACAGGAGGGTAGAACATGATTTTCAACAAGTGTTGACCTTTTTATGTTAAAACTATGTTTATGGAACACAAAGGCAAAAGTTTTATTGATTTCTGAAAGAAAGATTGGGATATGTTAGTTTTGCCTACTGTAATTAGCATAATAAAGACTTTTTTGATGTAGAGTTTTTTGAACAGCTTGGTTTGGAGCTGCCCTGTCAAGGTCTGCTGGTTGAAGCATTACAGTAATGAAGCCTCAATTCAAAGATGATTTCTTAGGAGTGTGGCTTTGTTCTCCTGTGCAGACAGACAGATACAGGGAGGACAAAACCTTTTTTTGGTCTTAGATCAATACTGTCATGAACATGCAAATACTTGTGTATGTTACCCTAGCTCCCATAGAAGCACCATTCACACGTTGGGTTTTTTCCCCCACTTTGATTATCTGTACTGGCCCACAAATTCAGTCTGTGTTGGCACAGAGCCCTGGAAAATCTAGGCAGACAGAAACTGTCCTGTCATGTCTGTCTGTGCTTTTGTTTTCCAACTCTTCGAACAGTCCTTCTGCTGAAATTCTCCACTTCAGCTTTGTGGTTACTCTAAGTACTTCATTTTACTAAATTTGTTAAGTGAATCTAGGCCTCTGAGCTCCAAGTACCATTTTCACATGAACATAAATTTTTTTTTTTTCTCTTTGTGGGCATCTTAACTCTGCTGTGCAGAATGAAGTACAGTCCCTTTCTCTGTAGTTGTAATATACTTCATCAGTTTCCAAAAGACAATAACTTGCTTTATTCCCATTTTATAAGGATTAATTATACTCAGAAAAAGCTCTCAAATAGCAAACAGAAAAGGAAACCAGATGTTGCAGAGTTATTTAACCAGTGTTATTTGCAGACAAATATTTAAGCTATGTGATTTGATTTTTTGTGTAACCTTTAGAAGCTGGCTAGTGAGTGAATAAAACATCCACAGTGTGTGTGAAAACATATTTTACCTGATAGTATCATTTTTTCACCTAGCTATTGCAGGTAAATACTTTTTCAGTTCTTGGCAACAAATTTGCAAAAGTATTTGATTAGAACAGGAACAATCCTCAAGGCATATTGTGTATGGAGTCATAATTTATAAATAGGCTTTTGTTGCATAAAGCACAGTTGTGCATTTCCAACAGTTTCAGTTTTCTGTGCACTATTGAAATGGTGTAGTGATAAAACTTTGTGGAAATTTGTTTTTCTTATAGATGCAGAATTAAATAATGAATCTTTAGAACAAGCAACTGAATTCATCATCTGAACACAAATATTTATCTATGTTTCAATGAGACCAAGCTTCACTTCTGGAAACGGTGTTTTGCAAAACAGATGAGGGCAATTTCTGTTACAGCAATGGTTTGTATAGGCAGTTAAAGGCATATTTAAAAGGTGGCATATGTTCCTAAAACTGATCTGTTTTAACTGATTTTCATGTCATTTAGTACCTGTAAGATTTGTAAGACATAGTTCTAAAGTATGGAAGCTTCCTGTTTTAGACTTTATAGGACAAACAAGAATATCAGTTTCTGTTGTCTTTTTCATCATTTCTACACTCTTGATATCCAGGAAATCCTGAACTGTGCTATCTCCCCAAATTTGTCTTCCAGTTTTCTTCTTGAGTACCGAGAGCTTTTCTTCCGCCAGCCACTCCTGTCAATGGCAATCTGCCTCATGTCATTAAGAGAAATTTTCTAAATGAAAAATGTTTCAATATTCCAGTAACTAATATTTCAACACTTGCATGGATATGCCTCATATTCCACTTTGTCTTCCTAATTCAAGGAAGCACCTTATCCTTATTTTCCCAGATTTGCTTTTTTAAAATTTTGCATTCATTTCAATGTCTCATTTCTTAGAGCCTCTAGTGACTCTTCATGCTCTTATTTCCTTTCCTTTTCCAGCTGCAAGATTCCTTCCAGGGTTTCAGGTTCATTTGGTTTATTTTCAAGCCTATCTCCCCTTCTTCCCTTGTTAGTAACCTGCAGGCTCTTCAAACCCTCTTTTTCCAAACTTAAAACCTCACTTTCCCGGGTTACATCATTTCTCCTGCCTCTTCAGCCTTTTCCTACTGATCTCCAGTGGCCACAACTTCTGCCACAGTTGTGTGACAGAAATTTCCACTGTTCTCTTCTGACCTTACAATTTCCTGTTATTTGGTCTGTGCAAGTGCTCAGCTTGATGGACTTTGCACTGAACATAATCAGAAAAAAGAAAGTATGTAGTTTCTGTCATCAGAGATGATAATAATCTGTTCCTATTTTTAGAATACCATTTCCTGTTTATGGGAACCCATTATTGCTGACAGGTTATTGCAAAGAGGCATCATTCTTAAATATGCATCCATTCTTAAGAGGTTTCCGTGGTTTTTTTACTCTATGCAAGATTGGTTGCTTTATGTAACTATTTCCCTCATCCAAATGCAACTTGCAGGATGTGAAGATAAACATTAGATGGCTCTTGTAAAACTCTTACATTGTCAGTCTCAAAGTTTAGTGAAACACCAATGTTTTCATTCGATCCCAGCACTGAGGAATGTCCAGCTTTCGTCACAACAGGGTTGTTTAGTTCTGTAAAAGTCTAAATACTCTTCCTTGGGAGATATCTTACTGTCACCTGCTCCTAAATTGAAAATTATATGTTCAGCCAAAAGTTGAGGCAGGTTGTTTTTTAAGAAAATATTTCTTTTTTTTCTCTAACAGACATCTTTGATGTGGGACAGAATCCCCTCAATGTGAAATAAATCAAAGCCTGAGAAGCTATTAAACAACCCTTTAGTTTAAATATATCCAGTTCTAGATAACAAAAAAAATGTTCCATCCTGCCCTCGTTCTTTCTTTCTGTCTTTGAGATGTGCAGATTTTCAGACAAACAGTTCTATTGGCTACATCATGACCTTCTAATCACTAGCACTTTTGTTGGTGAATAAAATGTAGTGTTAGATAAATTTATTTAGAACACATTCTCAGTATAAATATTTAGAAATATTTATTTTGAACAAGAGATATGACATCAAAGTCAGTAAGTTAATGTCATTCAGCATAAAATATTATCAAGGAGCTGAATGTTTCTCGTCTTACCTAAACAATTAACAGAATCAATTTAACTCATAATGTCAGAAAACCCTTAAAACTGTATAGTGCAAATGCAGCCTTGATTTACATGTGCATAAATATGAACTGTTGTTGTATTCACTAAGGTGCATTTGGCTTATGCTGAAACAAGAACTTCTTTTTTAATAATGCCATGTTTATCTTCAAGAAACATAAGATGTAGGGCCAAATCAGATTTTGCTCGAAAGGAATGAAGGAATGCATAAATAAATGTTTTAGTACCTAGTTGAACAATATTGTTTTGAATTCTGTAGGGTTTTTTTTTTAAATAATGATTGAGAATATTAGCAGGTAAGTTCCTCCATTAGATATGGCTCCTTAGGATGAAAAAGGAGCATAAGGGAAATACTACAGGACTAGAAAAAAATTTTGCACTGAACCAGAGACAGAAAGGAGGAAAGATATCTTGAAGTGTTTTACATTTATTTTTCTAGTCCTTGTACAGCCAAGACACCCCAAAATAAAAACACTACAGAAAGCTCATGGGAGCCTGAGGTATATTGTAACTCTGAAATCTTGATCTATACATCTTAAAACAGAAAATATATTGGAATATTCTGCCTAGAAACCTATGGAATAACAAGAGTTGGTCATCTGGGCTCCAAGTTTTCCCATTGGTAGAGACCCTCATATTTTTCTGTCTTCCTAATCTGATGGTGCTATGTCCATTTGGCTGGGGAACATTTATCTTTTTAGAAACAACCTGTAACACCTTTTTCTGCTTCTTTTCTTCCTCCACATTTTTTCGCTTCTGACACTATAAGTACTTCATTGCTTAGACTTTGTTTTTAAAACAAGAAGTAATTCTGTTGTCAATAAATGCTGCCCTGCTGGCACTGGGCTGTGCGTTATTGGTGGCCTTTTGATGCAGCATCAGACACCTAAATCTTGGGCGTCTCTTCCTGATATTAGAAAAATGCCAATTAAAGAGGTGATGATTGAGGAAGACCTAATTAACAGAGGTCTCATCATGGAACTAAGATATACTATAGATTTATCTTTCTGCCTTCCCTCCCCTTCAGATTACAGACACAGATATAAAACTTAAATTGTCACAAAGTGCAAAGTGATTTACAGAGGGAGTTGTGTGTCCAGGCAAAGAATATCCATGGAGTTGATAGCCACAGCAGAACATAATACTCTGTAATTCTGGACAGAATTGAAGGGTGTTCTTACATGCCTCGTTAACAGAGCTGCTGTGAATCCTAGTCTTCATGTCTTTGAACATGAGGTATAAGGAAAAAATCCTGTTTAAGGGATTTTTACCTTAGTCTTGATCAATTATTTGTCACAGGGGCTCAGAAATGAGAAAGCAGCAGAAAAATATGTCTATGTTATCCCATGTTCAAAATACTGGTCGGATAATGAACAAGTAAGTATAACTTGATATTTTCTTTATATATTATGAATTTATAAAGTGGAGAACAGTGAGGAAGATAACTAATGCTAAAATGTATATGACATCTATTGCTGTGAGTACTGTGGACTTGGCTTACAAAACTAGCAGGTCTCAGATGATTTTGTGCTAGGTTGCTTTTTAAGAGAAACAATTGTCTCCTGAGCCCACCTATGGACCGAGAGGTCACTGCGTTACGTAGGGTACGAAAATATGTATTTATCTATGATCCTGATAGCATAAAATCGTGGGTTGGGGTATGCAAACAAGGCCTGTATGTTTGTCTGTGCAGTAAGCAGGGATGGTTTGTGTTTGTGTGTGTGTACACAAACGCTCATTTGTGTACACATACCAATTAAACAAGCATAGACAACACCATGCAAAGAGCTGTCGGAACTCGTTTCCAGGTTCCAATCCTGTTTACAGCCTCTGGGCATTATTTTAATGTAAATAACAAAGGGGTGGGGGGCAAAGATCTCCACTACAGTTCCTTATTTAGGGCATTTTCCACACTGCTTTATAATAAATTTATAATTTATTTCCATGATGGACAGCACTGGACAGGACATGGCTCTCGTGTCAGCTTCCAGTTTGACAACTGTTGTTGGATTGAATTGGGCTTTCTAGAAGTCAAATCCAAAGCTTGCCTTATAGTGATTTTTGTCAGATATTCGGATTTCCTAGTATTTAATATCTTTTTTTCCTAGTTCATTTTGACTGTATTTATTTTTATATATGTATATTTTTTTCCCTGGTTTTTGCTTTCTGTTTTTTATGCAAGTCGGAACTTCAGCACCTCCCCTTATCCTCATACTGAGAGATTTACTATTCCTATAGGGAACTGAGAATCCGTTTTATACATATACACCCATATAGGAATTTCTCTGATCACTGAAGCCTTGATTCTTCCAGACAATGTTATACTCCTCACGACCTGACATATAAAATCAATATGTGTAATTTTAAGCAACATTTTCAGTAATTACTATTTATTCAGTACAGAATGTGCAGAAATGTTTCATCAGTCATACCTAAGCCTTTTAAATTGCATATCTTAAATAAAACAGTTAATAAAAAGTGAATCTTGATGATACCCCAAAGAGGGTCCATTTTATATGACCTTCTCCTCCACTGTACATAAGTTTTGATACCAGCCTGTTACAAGGTTCCGGGGATTGCACATCTTTTAATAAAGAAATATGAATGGAATTTTAAAGGGCTCTCTACAGTAACTGGTTCATCAGTTAATTAGAATTTATCAGCAATGAAAAACTTGATGTGTTACTTAATATTTATAAATGTATTTGATACAAAATGCCTATGCATGAAATGTATTTATATTGAGTATATGTATTTAGTGTTGAGTCTACATTTAGCTTACATTTAGCATTTTAAGATTTGGGAGTAATACAGAATATAGTAATTGTTTTTTCTTTCAACCAGAAAAAAATATAAATTGAAGTTGGCTGAGGTTGCCAAATTCCTTAGTTACACCTACTTATTTAATAAATCCATTCACAAGGTGACTTAAGAATATAATAGTTGAAAAATAAAAAATAGTATTTGGCAGCTTTAAATTTGTATGAGACCAGGAATGATTTATTGAAGCACTGAAACAATGCCAATCACAGAGCCATCTAAATCCTTCCCTGCTTTTGTGTCATTCACAAGGAGAGCATTTATTATCTGTTTTCAATTTCTAGTCTGCATTCCTGCTCTACACCCTCAGTTTAGATACAGAAATATCCGATGGCAAATCTGAAGTTTCTTGAAGCTTACAGATTAATTTTTTAATTCCTCATAAATCAGTTAGTAACTATTAATATTACAGCATGAAACTAAGCATTAAGAGACTGTCTGAATTATAAAATACAGGCAATCAAGTGGTACATGTGTTGCATTCTTTCTTTCTGGGTAGAAGGGCATAGCATGACTATCAAAGCTCAGTCATGTATGACTCCCAATAAGCACTCTGTCAAATGCATGAACAGCTCTGCTGTGCTGTGGGGATGGAGATGCTGAACAGTCAGCAGTGAGCTAAAGGACATTCCTTCAAAAGCTTTTAACTTAGCACTACCACAGATACGTAGCTAATAACAAAAACAGCTGCATAGGCATTCTTGGGTGCCATAATTAAACTGATAAATCTGCAGTGACAGATATCTGTGATGAAGGGATCTGCCATTAGTGGATTTTTTTTCTTTAGTGATCATCTGTATATCTGTAGCATCTGGCTCAAGAATAAAGGTCTACGCTTAAAATCCAATTGGCATTTTTTATGAAAATAAAAAAGAGCTATCTTTTGGTTTAGTACTTTGTTAGGAAATAGTTTTAAACAGCAAAATTGGTAGTTTTCCCTACCTTTTTGGTAAACTGAATAGCAAAAATCGTGACCAGTGTTAGTTTTGTCATCACCAGTCCATGCAGCAAATATACAAACATAGAACAAGTTTCTTTTGAAGAAAAATTACTGCTCTGTATATGACATAAGTAATTTCTGGAAAAATCACTGAATTCTTAGTGTTATGGCTCGGATAGGAGTGTAATTTCTTTTAGCTCCACAACTCAACTTTCATTTTAATGGATATAAAATTCTCTGAAGCAAGAACCATGTCCATTATTGTAAATTCTTTGCATTATTACCAGATAATTTTCAGGTGTCAGCTATATTTCCTAGTCCCTATACAGTGTGAATGTATGGGTGCAAACTATACTGTTCTGGGTAGAGTTTTGGGGACACAGAGGGCTGTGTTCAGTGTATGCAAGTTTCTATTCCTACTGAACACTCCAAAAGCTCTTTCCTTGAGCAGTATTGAGCTGCTGACTGCAGATCAGAGGGTCACGTTCAGATCTTGTGTCCTGGAGGTTGTCCAGCTTCTGAACACACACTCATAAATTCAAGGAGTCTGTTCTAATTCTGAGACCAGTTGGAAACTGCAGTAGCAGATGAGAGCTTGGACTGGATCATGGGGAAATAAGATATGTAAAGAACAAACACATTAATTTGAGATTACCTTAGTTAACCAAAACCCATTGGAAATGTTCCTCACTTAGGATTGTCCACAGTGATGAGGAATTTTCCACAATAAGGATGACTGCTTTTGCTAAGGGGTTCAACCAATGTTAGTATCTGGGTTTGGGTTGTTTGGGGTTTTTTTTGATTAGGAGTTTCTTCTGTTGCAAAGATAATTAGCAATTAAGTATATTGTAGTAACAACTGTAGTAAATTACCATAGAAATGTTAACAAAACTTTATTTTAGCAGATGTTTATATGTATATTACAGACCATACAGATTTTGGTCTTTTCCTAATTGATGTATAAAGCAGAAGGATGAATAGAGATGGGGTTTTATTTCAAAATTTCCCTATTCTTTAATGTTAAATCAGTACTGCTTTTGGAGAGGGTTTTTTGAGTATTTTGAGGGAGAATTGCTTTCAACCCGTGTTCCTTATTGTCATGGATCAATGTGGTCTATATTTTACAAACCTTTCTTCATTGGTGGTCATTACAAACTACTTTCACTTTCTTCTTGTTATGATATGTAACAAATTAAGAAAGTAAATGCCTTAGGCTAGATGGAAATCTGTAATAAGTCATCGTACATACATTATAAATGCTATGATCGCGGTTCAGAAACCCAGCGGAAATTCTGGCCTGAAGTATTTTGGGAAACGTTTCCAAAATCTGCTGTGCTCTTTTCTTCTTCCAGATTAGTGGTTTCTCTCAGAGCGCAGGTTAACTTTCTAATTTTTTTTCCAGTTCTAAGCTAAACTAGTGATATACTACACTGTGCATGAAAGCAAAGTTTTTATTAATTATTTGTATAAAAAGATAACCAACAACCAAGCCATGAGATTACAAATACCAGTGTCATTCTTGTTTCCAAAAACAGTCACCCATACAAAAAGTGGTATGGTGTGAGTTTCAGAGACTCTAACATGAGGTGCAAACTGCAGAATCCAGGCGAGGAGGACTGCAGGGCTCCAGCTCTTCTGGCCATGGAGTCTGGGAGCTCAGGAGGTGCCTGCTCTGGGTAGTCACTCTTGGTCACTTCTCTGCTGTCCCCTGGGCAGCAGGAGCTGCTGCTCCCTGTGCTCTGTGCTCTGCGCAGATGACGGCCCCCCTCTCCATCTGTTTCCCAGCATTATCAGCACGGCTGAAGTGCGGGATTCTCCCAGGCCGCTGTGCTCAGGAAAAGCTGGACAGTTGCTGGAGCTGCCTTTTGCCCACGGGGCAGCAGCAGCAGCAGGAAAGTGCAAGTTTGGCTCTCCGTGCCAGGACCCCCGGGTGTGAGGCAGGTCTGCGTGGCACATGGTCCCCACTGGGATCCCACCAGCCCTGCGTCACGCGTCCCACGGGAATGTCAGGGTAACACCACCAGTGAAATGATGGGAAGCTAATCGTCTGGTTTGCCTGTACTTCTGAGAGATTGCTTTGTAAGCAGTGTGACATCTTGCTGTGGGTGTTAGAATACTTGTGGCATTCTGTAAGTGACGAGTTCTGTGTGGGTGACACCATGACTAAAATGTTGTACCTCAGCACTGCCCCTGATTGCCTGCACAAGTGCCTCTGTGTGTGTGTGGCTTTCAAACTCTCGTAGAAAAGTGCCTGGGCATGCAGATAAGAGAGAAATCTGCTTCCTTTTCCAAGGATCCGGTATTTGTTGCTAGTTTGGGCCTCAGTGTCTTCTAGTGTATAAAAATTATCTTTATATGGGGATAATTAGGAACATTTTTGTTGAAAATTTGAAATTTGTTTCCAAAAAAATGTTTTGAAGGATGCAATACAGTGTGTAAATTCAGGTCAGACTTGGTGAACAGATGTGCACTTTCTTTGAAAAAGAGGTTTTTTTGAAAGTTTTAAATGTTTGTTCTATAGATGAGGCAAGTTAGGATGAATTCATAGACAAGCACAGCAGGTTTTTTACCACAGTGTTGAACCTTGTGTGCTCAAAGCATGTACTTTTGCATTTTTTTCTTTTATAATATGTCTAACTTCGCTGCATGTTTGTATGAATTTACATACATTTCATATACATATGGTCTGTCATTTAATTCTCCGCTGCGTCATTACACAAGAATGCCAAAGCTGATTCTAATTGTTCAGCAAACTAAAGGAATTTAGGGAGGTTGCCCAGAAATTCAACGTTACTTAAATAAAATACACATGTATTTTAAACCTTTTAACAGACACGTTCTGTACCATACCCCCTTTACTAATATTAAAGTAAGACTTATCAGCACAAGCTGCGTAAGGTTGTGCTGCTGGAGCCAAATCCTGGGATCAGCATCCAGGCCACGAGCCTGCAATCAGTTACACTTATGTTGAACTTCATGCACATTTGTCATTCTTTTGAAATCAGCAGGATTATTCACCTCCATAAGACAAGTATGTGTGGAACTGATTCCATGAGCAGACCCTCCATTTTTATTGGCTTTGTTATGAATCTGAGAGCAGGAAGAAAAAAAAAAAAAGTCTGCATTAGGACCACAGAATTTAGCTCCTAGGGATGACACTGGAGACAAAACTGTGGCACTCAGGCTGCTGGTATCAGGAGGAGAGAAGGAGAAAAGGATCACGCAGACGACACGCATGGTCAGTGGTGGGAGGCGTGTTCTGGGGGATAAAAGAGATTATGGAGAACAAGAGAGTGGAAAGTTATTCCATTGGTTCCCTGTCTGAGCTGAACCTTTTGAGCTCCTGTGAAAAATCACAAGCACATCATGAAATGGTAGGAATGGTAGGAAAACAGTAGAAGTGTAGAAGGAAGGATTAGAAGGGTTTTTTTTTTTGGTTTGTAAGTTCATAACATCTGTATCTAGTAAATATTTTGATCCCAGAGTTTCCCAAGCAGTTTAGTTGAACCTGCAGAAGGATGTTTTTTGGCTCATGCTAAATGATAATGTTAATATCATGTAGGAAACATTTTATCTTCCCTAGACACTGATTTTTTACATCACTCCTGGAAGCGCTGTATGCAGTTTTCAGAGTCATGTGCAGTAGTTATAGAATCTTTTGTTATCTGTGCCAGTATTTAGAAATAGAATTTTAAATGTATGTGCAAATATGATATTAATGATTTGATTTCCTTTGATCCTTGAGGAATTTTTGTTTGCATATTTGGGATTGAGTCTTTTCGTAACAACATGCATGCCCTCCCTTCAGTGCCCAAATAAAAGTCCAATAGCAGCTCTGAGGAGGTTGGACAGGCTAAATGAAATCTTGTTGCATTGGATGAACGTAACTGCTGCAGGTAATTAACGCTTTTCATTTTGAAGAATGAGTTCAAGCACTTCAGGGAATTTGGAACAATATTTTATGTTTTATTCCAACTAGTAATGTAGAAAGGAAATGAAATAAGACTAATTTTATTTTCCATTTTTGCTGTCTCTCCTCTCTCTGTGTTCTTTCTCTTGTTGAAAAACTATTGTCATTTATGCCATTAAAACACAGAGTTATTGCCCCCAGACTTTCAGTGAACCACAGCTGTTGACCTTTTTTGTCAAAAGCTTTGAATACAAAGCTACATTGGGAACATTTGTAGCCTGTGGACCATGACAGTACTGTAGACTTCTCTCCTGTCCTGACCGAAGAGAGTGCCAGAGGGTGTGCTCCCATAGTGACTACATTATTTTCTGGCAATTGTGGTAAAGATTTCCTTGCTTTGGGTTTTTCTGCCCCCTCTCAAGTGTACAGTCATTCTTCAAACCTTTTATACCACCTTCTGAATGCTGTGGCTTTGTCCCTCAGGCTACATAATCCATTGTGTAAAATGTTTACCAGTCCTGTACAGATATTAAATTAAGCATTGCAGCTTAACATGAAGTGTGTTCATGTTCACTTGAAGCTGGATTTAAAAGCCATCTTGATTTCCTTGCTGTGTAATAGCATATTACATTGAATGGGAAAGAGAGTTAAAAATTAGCCTTTTTTAGTGAAAAAGTGCTGATTTTCAGTGAAGCCTTTGAGTATTAAAGTAAAAAATAGTGAATACTAAGCATGTTAAAATTCAAGATGTCTTCACTTGAAATATGCCATAAACTCTTTTATTTTTCTGGCTGAATAAAATAAGCACTTGTGAGCAGTGCACACCAGCTGCTGCATCTGTAAGGAAACCAAGTACTTTCCCACAGTACATGCTGTATATTTCATTCTTGCAGCATTTTATTTTGACAGGTAATCTTCATTCTTCTGCGTATGGAGACAAAATTTAGAGGATAAGTAAAAAGTAAAGGCAATATCCAGTGTGTTTCACAGTTTCTGTGAATTTAAATGGAGCCATGTTTTTATTGACAAATATGAGCACATGTTAAGCTCTCGTTATAAATACATCGCCTACATGTAGCATGAAATGTCAAGTTCGGACCTCATTTCTTCCTTCTCTGTGCAGCTGATGTTAACTCAGTCTTTCTCTTGTGAGCGTATGAGGGAAACAGAAAGGGTGGTAGTGGAAGGGAATTCTGCTTTTTTTCTTAGGCTAATTTTCTCAGTGAAACTTGATCTGTCTTGGTAAGATTTATGAGACTTTGCAAACAGAGAAGGAGCAATGTGATGTGAATGCAAAAATCATGCATTTTCAATACAATTCATTAGATTTCACTGCAACTTATATACAAAAAAAACCCCAAACCAAAGGCTTTCATAACTGAGGTTTCTAAGCATTACCATAATTGTAAGCATACACTTATTCTAAATAGTCTTCCCTTAGAGAATAAACAGGTACATTTTTTTTGAATCCACAGTCAAGTCCACTTAGAGGTGCAAGGAACAGAAATTGTACTTGCAATTCAACTGGTATTTTAAAATTTTTCTGGCAGAAAAGAGGCTGCCTTTCAGAAAACTGTTTTCTATACACTTCCCCCTCCCATCCCCCCCTTTCTCTAATAGGACAATACACTTCTTTCAGCTGAGCCTCAAAGTTCTTGAATATCCTGAAAATCAAAATTGGGATTAATGCTGGAAATGTATGCACGTATCCCAGAAAGTTTAACCTGTGACCCACAGGCTTCTGGTTACTCCAGATCCCAGGAAACAATGTTAGGCACATCAGACCACAATGATAAAACAGAAATGCAGGCTCCTCTGCCTTAGGTAAAACCAAAGAACTACAGCAATGTCCAAAAGACTTTGTACCAAAAGGATGAAGAATAGCAACAGGCACTGAGGACATGATTTAAGACCATTTCATCCAATAACCTCTTCTAAATTTACAGCAATTTTACTGGAAGACCTGAGTGTTTGAAATGTCTACAGCTATTTACAATTAGAATACCTGTTTTCCAATTATACTCTTATGTCTTATACAAGAGTACAGTAGTTGAGAAGGTAAATGACATTAGATTACTCAAGGGTGTGTGACAGGATGTGGCTCTCCTGCTGAGGATGCACTTCAAAGCCCAGGGATGAGCGAGGGTTCCTCGGTGCTGAAGACTGGGATGGGAAAAGGGAGTAGGAGCGTTAGGACATTGGCTCCTGACACTGATTCTGAACAAAGCACTTATGTTGAGTCAGATTTATGGCAGTATTTGAGTAGAAAAAGTGCATTGTATCCACTCAAATCCATCTTGTTTTCCTAATTTAATAGATTGTTATACTAACAAGAGGTGCAAATTTCTTCCTTTTCTTTTCGTAGCTAACATAGTGTATCTGTTTTATTTTCATTGTAATTACAGGGAGATTGGCACAAACCCCACTATATGAAAGGAATAAAATGCTAATTGTATACATGAATTTACCTGTAGATTCTTTTTAATACACTAGGACAGAAAGAGAGGGTATATTCTGTTGTCATTAATGTGATCCTGTCATCCTGCAAAACTAAAGCTATAAACAATTATAATATATAAATAATAACATGAGGATTTGTTTTTGGACAGCATGGAAGTGGAAATAGGTAAAGAGTAAAGAGGTTAAAACTAAGTAGAGGTTAAAGCAGTACATTAAGTAATGCAAGAGGAATCACACAAAGAGCTGAGAACTGAAATTCAAAGTAACTGGGATCTAGGAAGTGGAGGTCAAATCCAGATAGGATTTGGAGATCTGAGAGTACCATACTTTTCGTATTGGTATTTTCTAATTACATTGGTTAGGTAATTAAAGTTAATCTCTAGAAACTGAAAAAGCTTAATAAGAAGGCCCTATCTGCTCACTAGTGTGTTTTGAAAACAGAAGTTTAAATACAAGGGTGACCTATTCTTGACATAAATGTCTTTTTTTTTTTTAATTTAATCCAAAAAAACCGCTGTTCAAGACACTTATTTTTGGCTGTTATTTCATTCAAAGTCTTGATAATACGAAAGGGGCAAGTGTCTTCCTGAGCTAAACTGTCAGGGATCCTTCTATCAACACCTGTTGCCCGAGGCTGCTTTGTCCCAGCCCAGGCTGTCCTTTGCTTGGCATCCTTACATAAAAATTGTCTTCCTCCAACTCTTTTGACAGAACCTGCTTCTGCCTGAAAACACAGGATGGCTGATCTTCCTCCTCTCTGAGGTTCTTTCCCATGACTCTCCTATGTCCCAATTTCCTTCTGTTTTTTGAATAAATATCCATTATCTCCCAACTACCACTTTTTTCTGCAGATGGCTTTCTGTGACCCAAAAGTGCTCGTGAGAGACCTTGGTAGAGTGTAACTCCCCTGGGCATGGCCTTATTTTGGGGAAGAACTCAGAACTCCAAGAATACAGGTCAGAAAAAAGCCTGAATTGCTGAGTCCTGCAAAGGTGGGGTTTCCTGTGCAGAGCAGGGTATAGCAAACATGGGAGAACTTGAAGTGGTGAGGGCAGAGTAGGAAAGGGTGTGGGAGAAAGAGGAATCCAGAGTTTAGGGTTTCTATGAATGCATGAGATGGGAGATTTCAACCCCTGCTCTTGTTACCTAAGTGCATTCATTACTTTGTTGTGCATTTCATCTTCTGAATCTTTTCAAGGTGATCTTTATCACCTTATTAAGTACTTTTTTTTTTCTGCGAAAAGTAGTCTCTTTATCCAGAAAGAAAAAATGTCTTACTGCTATTACTGGAGCTTGTGGGAGGAAAAAAATTATTAGAGCATTGTTTGTGAAACACAGGCTTAAATTTTTGAAGTCATATGGGGGATGTTAAACACAGACAAATATCCCAACTCAGATGTGCCTCTGCACTTTTCATGAGTGGGCACTCTTTTGTGTCCCAAAATTGAGCTTTATCAGGGAATTACTGTGTTGTGTTATTTTGTTTCTGTGCTAATATCAGAAGCACATCAAGGCAAAAGAATTTTTAGAAAGAAATTACAAGAGACTGTAAAGTTCAAGACAATGGTCAATCTTTAAGGACAAAATTTTAATAATAAAAATAAGAAAATAAGTCTCTCTGGAAGAAGGAGGAAACAAGTAGGAATTAACTGGGAATTTTTCTCCCCATGTGATGTTCTTGGAAAACAAAAAAACCAATAATAACAACAAATTAATTATTTGTCATGTTATAAATTAGATTTATAGGCTGAGATATTTTTAAATTCTTGACAAAATTGAAATCAGTATATATATGTATTGCCAAAATAAAATACAAGGATGACAGATTCATAATATGAGCAAAGGAACCATTTTTTTGAGCACATTAGATGCAAAAACATTGGAAACTATTCATCTGATTTAATTGTAATCTTTTGCCAAAAACATTAATGCATTACCTTTGAAGAGTAATTGGTATAAAGAATATCCTCAAAGAGGAGCATTTCCACATGCCTAGGCTTTATTTTACCCTCATTAAACTTTATTCTGAGTTGAATATTTCCTGTCTATAGCATAAGGATTATTCTTGTTCTGCAAACATCTTAACCTATTAGTTTTGTCACATTATGTTCTCTGATGCCTTTTCCAGATGTAAATCAGTCAATGACAATCAAAGGGAATGTTTAAGCCCTTTAATGTTTTCAGGTTTGCCTTTCTCCTTTGTTTAACCAGACAGGTTGGAAGCTCATTCTGGTCAGCCTGTTCATCAGGTGAAATGGGCACATTTTTAAGCATTAATTGCTTTCAGGCTAAATAGGAATATGTACAATATGTACAGTGCAACTAAAGTTCAACACAACCATGAATTAAGGATGAATGCTAAGAATGGAAGGAACCTGGGGCAGTAGTCTCACCTACACTACTTTTAGTCCCAGCTTTAACTGAGGGACTCACTTAAGGAAACTGGTAGTTTAGCATCATATTTATGCATTTTTGTGTGATCCTGGCTTGCAGTCTTTCTCTGCAACTTTGAATCAGTACTTTTTTTGGGTTAGACATTAGCTATGCATGCATCATGATGAATCCCTGGTCATTAGATGCTCTAACTGGATAAAATCAAGGCTTGTTGTTTTTATCAATTTGTATCATAGTCAAATGAACTGATGCCATTGTACATGAACTGGATTTATTTCCTCATGAGCTCAAGATCAACCAGATCCTTAGAAGTCAAGATGATGTCACAAAATGGAAGATATATTAAAAGTAAAGTCTAGACTTACTATCTCTCTCTCTTCCCACCCTCTCTCCTTCCCCTCAACATCCTCTTTTCCCCGCCCACATAATCTCATGAACTTTGCTTCTCACCATAAATTTGTCTGATACTGACATTTCCAAGATAGTAAGTCTAGACTTCTGGAAGCTCTGGAGACAAATGAAAAAGTCATCGAGGTGGTTCTTAAGTGTCTTGGGCAGTGTTCCCAGGGCACCTTTGACAATCAGTGTTACTTTCCCATTTCCG
Organism: Gymnorhina tibicen; assembly: GCA_013399875.1. NCBI lineage: Eukaryota > Metazoa > Chordata > Aves > Passeriformes > Artamidae > Gymnorhina > Gymnorhina tibicen. The sequence continues at coordinate 306,898 of VXAZ01007117.1, read as the reverse complement.
CTCCACAGTTAGAGGTCTTCTCCATCAGCTTCTGCCTGAAGCTGACCCTATGGAGCAGCCAATGCCTGTGATAGGGATTTTGTGGATGTGTGATCCAGTAGGACATTTCCTTAACTTTTCATGGTCTCTATAGTCACAACAATTCCTAAGGATCTTTGCCTTTTTTTCTTTTTTTTTGAGCTGAAGGGTTCCCACTCCTGGGGGATAATCCTGGCCACACAAGGCCTGGTAAAGGACATTGGCTGGTTTTGCTTACTATTATTTAGTCACTAGCAGAAGATGTTAGATGCTCTTTGCACATGCTGTACTACCTCTGCTGTGAAAGCAACTTTACCTGTCGTTATCCTGGGGACCTGAATTTGATGTGTTTGGACACTCCTGTGCAGCTATAGTGAATGCTTTGGCTGGTATTTAGCAGGATTTTATTTGAGTTTTAGTTTACTTGTTTCATTACAGCTTGTAAAGTGCTGACAAAAGCCAAAGGAGCAGGATTGCACTAGAGGAGATCTATTTTGGTAAGACAGGAGCCCAAGGGCCACAAGAAGGGGCCAGGCTGCCTGCAGAAAAACAGTGTGCAAGCTCATTAAAAATATCTCCCTTGTTAATGTCTTTTATCACTTACTGCTAATGAGCCTTGGACAGACATAGCTTTGAGGGATGTCATATGGGTTTTTAAAAGAAGAGTTTTGTCTGACAGTTAGTGAGTTTGGAAGTTACAGCAGAGGATCTCAAAGCCTTGGCTAGGTTCCCCTTTTTTCATAGATATTATAATGCTTTGTGATTAAATAATATCTAGAGATGCATATTCCAAGAGGTTTTCTTCCAGGCATCAGGTTTCTTCTGCCAACTAAAGAATGTGATTTTTGGGACATGAAGAAACACTGCACACCACAGGTCTCTAAGTGTGGCAAATGTCACATTTCCTTTTGTGAACTGGAACTGATCACATAAATAAGAGTTAATATAATAACTCTTTGGATATATATTTACATCCATTCTGAAAACTGCTAATTGCCAATGACTATGTGTTTAGAGGTATAAAATTGGGTAATATAATTTCTTCTTTTCAAAACCTACCAGCTCAAACGATTTAACAAAATTTTCCACTCTACTGCGCTTTTTTTCCCTGCTGTTATGAGTGTCCACTATATATTGCCTGTATTACACATAGTAGACTTGAGTATATTTGTAAAGATGTTTCAGAGGTGTATTTGAGTGTCTGTAATGCAGTCACTGTTGCACAGAGATTTGGTTTACAGAGATTTGGTTCAGAAGTGCCTGCCTGTGCACAGCCTGATGCCAGTAACATCAGTAGCATCAGCAAAGTCCTGCTCACTTACATTTCCCTAATGTCAGACGTGTTTTTACTTCTGGTCAGCACTGAGGAACCTGTGCAAAGCTTTGATTCATCTGTCTGTGTGTCAGTTTTCAACCAGTGTCTTTGGATGCACCAGTTCCTCTTCTATCTGGTCTGCCCAAGTGTTCCTTTGAACTTTCTGGGGAGGTTGATGGATATGTTTTTAAGTATCTGCAAGTGAATTGTAATATATGCTAAAATTATATATTTTTTGCAATATTTCTGCCAAAATGAACTACAGTGGATGGCTTGTGTCCACATTACTTTGGAATGTGCACGCTCATAAAATTTTACACCGGACATTTGACATTTTGCCAACATTCATTTGCTATCACATCACCATCATTTCCTACTTTAAACTTATTAGTACCAAGTGCATGTACAAGCAGAGCTGTCTGCTTGTACGTGGTGCATTTAGAGGGGAAGGGGAGGTGAAGTCACAAACTCTGTATGAAGGTCTGTATAAACAGCATAGTAATCTTTGAGTTCTGTTCATCCTGCCTCAGACAACTGCATGAGATGGGCAAAAAAAAAAAAAATCCAAAATCCATAAGTAAACTTTCTGGTATTTCTGGTACTTGCATTCTAAGAGCTTATCTCTCATTAAGTTGAGGAAGTTTTTTGCCAATAGCAAGTGAGAGCTTCATTAATATGCACGTGAGCTGTAGTCCAGGAAATTACAGGTCAGAGGTGCCTCTGTTGTCTGAAGAATACAGTGAAAAAACCTGTTTTCATGATTCTTTTATTTAAAACAGTATTTCTTCCTTTAAATAGAATTATAACTACAAAATGTAAAGGAATGTTGTCAAGGTAAACTATGTAGCTCCTATTTGTAACTAATATTTTGGGATTCTGTGACAGAAGAGAGTACCAAAATCTGTGTTGACTTAAGCACTTAGTTCAGTTGCACATTTTCAGTTCATTTTGGCAATTACCTGAGCTGGTCTTTTTGTTTATAATTCTGTTTTATTCAGGTTCACAGCACAGGCTAGGGGCCCGCAATACAAAATAATTTCAATTAATATTTATGTTATTTTTAAAATTTGAAGTCATTTCTACTCTGCTACTTTACAAAATGTCTTTTCCTATTTTTTTTGTATTTTTTTCTAAATGTATAAAGTTATTACTATTGGACCTGATCTAGATATGCAGTATGGGAAATCTGCCATACACCTACACATTCATACCAGCAAAGCTCTATACATCCACAGGAGGAGCAGATGGGCTTTTCTGGAAATGTACATCCTTGTTGTCAAGATGAGCTTTAAAGGAGATGAACTTCTAAGCCCTTGGTAGCAAGGTATTCTCAGGTGTAGGGGATGTTTTGGAAAGAGAAAATTGGATTCTGAGAGGAAAGCATATGAAGTTAGGAAGAGAGAAAAGAAGTTTCTATTAGTTTGAAATAAAAGGAAAATATAGAGATAAATATAAGAGGGAATATGAGACATATAAGAGGGAATAAAAGAGGAATGGATGATCCCCAAAGCTTCTGATGATTCTTAAATTGTCGAAATTTTTGTACTTTACCTGAACGATCTAGATTTTCATACTGATTTTCTATATTACATCTGTATGAGCTCATGCTATAAGAAACAGAAGTACTTGAAAGAAAATGAACAAACAAGTCTGGTCTTTATTAGCAAAAGAAAACAAAGGACTAAAGCAAAATTAATCCGCTTTGTAACCATATAAAGTTAAGAGGCACAGCGTTATGAGACAAACAGCAGAACAATTACATCTGAAGTCTGTAATAAGATTTACAGTATTATATTTGAAGTAGCTTAAAACCATATTTATGAATGTTTTGCATTTTATATGACTCTTATAAAAAAGATATAATTTTTCCAAGGTTTCTCTACTTTGGGAGTAAAACCTGTAGAAAAGGACAACTTGCTGCACTGCAGACTGTTCAAGATTTCCTTCTGGCTGTTGTTGCTGGGCTTTGCTACTTAATTGCATTTCTTTTGTGCCATCCAGTCACTGTCTGCTTAAAAGATAAATGTCAGATGTTGCATGAGAGAGTCCACATTTCATACACAATGTTCTGTTGCTGACCTACCTCTGGAAACAGAAATGCTTCCTATAGTGGTCTGGGGCCTTATATTGGTCTTTGAATATTTGAGTAACAGGTATGTGAGATAGAACTGGTTGAATGCAGGAAAAAAGGGATTGTAACAAAAATAACTATTTTGTAGTTGTTCTAAAAGTCATGATAAATTCCTTGTGCCATCTTTTTTAGGCAGAAGCTTCTCTCCCCACCTTACTTCTGGAAGGCACAGACCTCACCCCTCTTCATGGGTTCTTCCTGTGGTAAATAGGCCGTGGAAAAACTATCAAATGCCATTTATTGCCACAGAGTTTGAGGGGTTCACATTTTCCCTCTGATTTTCTTACTGAAAAAACCACAATAGAATTCTGTCCAGGACAGAGGATAGCAGGGCTAAAATTCAGGCTTTGGTAGGATTTGGCACACTCCAACAGGGAGGCTGTGAGTCCTCTAAAGCTCATACAGCCTAAAGCCAGCCCTAGGTCTTGACCAGGAATTATGCAAGTGCAGTGGATATCTTTTTTCTTCAATGTCTTTGTAAGTAAATAAAATCCCCATGGGCTATTCTGAGAATGAGACAAATTCGAGTTAAATACCATCTGCATTATGTGTTTTAATATATGGGTGGGTAACAGTAAATATTATGTAACTATTAGGTTTTGGACAAAAAAGCAATGCCTTGCTATCCCCTTGTTAGGCCCTCATTCCCTGGGGTACTGAACACTCATTTTCTGTAGTAACAACTCAGCCCATTAATTTCATCAAATGATTGCATCAGATAATACATTTTAGTTTGCGTAGCTTAGAACTAGTAATCCCAAGAGATTAATAAGGTTGTAAAAGTAGCTAGAATTAGTCAAATTTCATGAAGAGAAAGGATTATCACGGTACTGTTTTTGTTCTTGTTGTCAATCTATTAAAAGCATATACAAGGCAGAACTTAACCCTGAGTGATGTAGCAACAATTCAGGATTTCAAAACTTCCCAATTTCCAGAAATTCTGCTTTGCCATTGTGACTGTAGAAAACAGAATGAAGATCTATGTCCAGAGCATTTTTTCTATTCTCTTTGCATCTTAAAACAAGGTGCAGTTAAAAATATAAAATAATTATCAGATATAATGCATAAAAATCCAGATATGTGGCATTGATAAATTGATTTGAACTGGTCACTTAATGTGTAGTTCATATACAAAGAATTTCTGATGATGGATCTCTTGGACTTCTATTTTGAAAAAAGCAATGTTGATTAGTAGAGATCCAAAACATTTTTTTCTGACTTTTCACTCTATATTGTTTTGTCAGAATAAATTTGTGTACCTATGTTTGAAGTAAAGTATTGACTCTCTGTCCTCCAGAGATCTTTAATCTTGTTCTAAACACAAAGTTATTTGTACTCTGTTTAATCTTACTGGGAATGCAGCTTTCAGGGTCAATTTTTGTCCACATGGAACCATGGACAATTGAAATTAAAAAATATATGTATCAGTTCACCCATTCCGTCTTCCTACTCTCTAAGCAACAACTTCTGTCGTGTTCCCAAAGCTATTAATTTTGGATAATATCTCACCTTCAAAGACAGATTTTCAGTGTGTGCAAGACTGGAATCAAAACCATTCAATAAGGAAGGAAGTTTGTCTTCCAGTTAGGCCTGAGTTTTTAGCTGGAGTGGGCTCTGAGTGACTAATTTATGCTAATTTAAGGATCTACATTTCTTTGGGGTGGAACATCACTGCAGGGAGCAAGGCCCTATAGTCCAAGAGTTGTAGCAATGAGTGGGCCATTATTCTACTGTAGGAGGTGGAACAGACTGTGTCACCTCTGTCTTTGATGCTGCTTTCAGTTCTTTATTTGTCTTATCTGTTTAGAATGCTTTTCACTGTGCTTGTACAGCCATTCCAAAGGCTACTTATTATACAAATTTATGATAACTATGGGGTTAGCTACAGACCTATCCTCCCTTTGGAAGAAATATTTCTCTTCATCTCATATCCCACTGCAGAGTGAAGATCTGTGGAAGGGCCCACATTGGCACTGACACATATTGTGCTTTTGACTTCAAGATAAATGAAAAGCAAACAAACATGTCTTTGTCTGACGAGTTTTGTCTTGGGCACACCCACCAATCCCTCATCAGCCAAGATAAATTGCTTCAGAGGGAGGACTTCCATGTTCACAGAAGGAATGCAGAAATTCTTTCTATTTTCTACATTCTTGGCGTCTTTCCTTTGTTATCAATTTCACGTCCTCTTTGTGTTTTGAAGCTCTGCTTGGGAAAAGAGGTTATAAATATTAAAGCTCTGCACAAATTCTTAAAAGTGATTTGGGATTTTTTTTGTTTGTTTGTTTTGTCTTAAATATTCTTTGTTTCTGCTATTTTTAGCTCAAAGCTATCCTTCCTCATCCAAGCAGTGTATTTTTAGCTTGTCCAAATAGTTGAAAACGTTGTTATCCATTAGACAGAGATTACTTTTGGCTTGCTTCTTTTCCAGTTCTGTTGTAGTATTACCAGCACTGAGAAACACACACTTAAAGCAGAGTTTGCACATATTATGTGGAAGATACAGAATTTATATTTTGAAAGTACTTTAATGAATCCCTTACCATAAACAGCAAGAGTTTTTGAGTACTGGAATGTGTGACTTAAGTTGGAGTTCATGAAGAAACATCCGAAGACTTTGTTCATAGTTGCATAGGACTTTGTAATTAAAAGTTCTAATATGATCAGGCTGTGCTTGATACAGTTTCTGTATCGATGTAGACAATGCAAATATGTTTCTGGCATGACTTGAATTAGATGAGAATTTCCATTTTCCCCTCTCATAAACATTTACAGCAGTTATTGGCACATACCTGAAAGGCCAGTATTTCAACATTTAACTAGGGGAAAATACATATATTATATTGGACCTCTAGCTGTGGACCCCATTTTTTAGCTCACATCCCTTTTTGCGCTGTTCTAGAAAAACAAAAAAAGTTACCTGGAACTTTTCCACATAAACTTCTCCGTAGTTCCTGTATTTTGTTTGCCAGGATTGTAAATAAATGGACCCTTTTCCCTCACGTGTGTGGGTAATGTACAGCTCCCTGCGTCAATTCCCACAATCACCTGAAGCTCCGTAGGGGAACAATGGGAAAGGACATGGAGTAAGTAATAAAAGGAACAGACCAAGTGCAAAGCAAAAGGAAAAAGAGTACTTTCTATTATTGGAAGGTCCATAAATTACTGTAGCCCTGGGGTCAAATATTTGTGTATGGAATTGCTGGACCATTTAAGCAGCTACTCATTAAAACCATGTAAATGCTCCAACATTCAAGCTATCATTTTACACTGATAGTGGTACCTGCTCCCAAGGAGGGAAAGCAAATGCGCATTGATAAGGATACCCTGAGGTAGATTCCCACAAACCTAGCCCTTCTCCACACAAATATTTCCTTAAAGGCATCCTTTCAGGTAAACTTTGCAGATTTTCAGCCAGGCATCTGTATCCTCATGTTAGGACTGCTCCAACACTAATGGAAAAAAGCCTACATGAAATACAGAGAATTTCCCTGCTGGTTACTGCATTTTTTGATGTTTTAGCCTGTAGTGCAGTGGGAGCAGTGTAGTTTGCTCCTGTGAAGGGAGCAGCAAATATCCCAGGGGATCCTCCAGAGCCACAAAGCCATCCTCAGGGTGATGGGTGCTCCTGCACGACCTCTGCACTTCAGTCTTCCCTCTTCCAGTTTCTCAGGCACAGGGAGGAGGGAAGGATCTGCTCAGCAATGGTAGTTTGCTCATAGTTTAATTAATCCTCAACTGCGTTCAGTTTTTGGCAGCCTTCCAGCGGAGTTCAGCAGGGATGGTGGATATCACTCGTGCCTGTACCTGCCTTCTTCCTCTTCCAGAACTGGGGAACTGCTCTGCAGGTTCAGAAGCAGCAGTGCCACCCCTCAGTCCCCTCAGTGTGCCTGGCACAGAGGGGCCCTCAGGTGTAAATCTGCTGCTGCCTTTGTTTAACATGTTGGGCTAACCCCTGCTTTTCTTCTAATGCAGTCTTCCCTCTTTACTTGCCTGGGATGTTTTATCTCTTCTCTCTTGGCCTTTCTCCATCTCTGTATTTAAATTCAGTTTTTCTATTTTCCCTGTGCTGTTCCCTTCCAATTTTCAATTGTAACTGTTATGATCAGCTGCTCTTTGTTCTTCCCTCTGATCCTTTCACCACCCACTGAGGTGAGGTCCCTCATTCTTCAGCCCCACGTGATGTGAGTGGGTGAGCGGGGAGCAGATGACAGAAGTAATTTGCAGGTGTCTCCCTCCTTTTGCTTTTGACATCCTGTCATTTGCCATGTCCTTATGTCTGGGGGGTTATTTGTCAGTGTTGTGCAATCCTTTTCTAGGTTAGCATTGAGCAATCTTAATTATTTCACAGACAATCTTTATATAAGGACATATTCGTTGAGGAAAAAGACTTTCAAATGTATTTCCTTTAAAAACAGTTGAATACAGCAAAATGGAAAAGGCAGAGAAGCAGTGGCATAATTTTATGGCTTGTCTGCAGCTCCTCTAAGCCATGAGAATGGACTAGTTTGCAACAGAACAAAAATGTACAACTTGAAAAAGTAAAGATAGTAACAGTAAGATACACTGCTGTGTGTTCCTTTTTAATCTTAGGAGATGACATATGAAGGGTTTGGTCTACTGTGCACACAGCTGCCTCCTGGTGAGGTGGGGCATGTCTGTTTGCAGAAGTGCAGGGTGGCTGACTTATATGTGAACTTCTTCTTTGCACTCTCATTTGTTTACAAAAACTGGGAGGATTCACATTCACATGTATTAAGTGCACACTTAAATATGATCGTATGTATTTAATTGCTGTTTAATTTCCTTTTCAAGATTCTAGTGAGCTTTCATTATTTGTTGGGTTTTTTTTTTTTAATTCTGCTGGGTGATCCACCAAAAAATTCATTGTTCTGAATCACTGATATTCTGCCTCACTTTGGGAGAAGAATATGAATAAAAATGTCCCAAAACTGTAGGTCTTGTGAAAGGTCCTTCATCTTTGAGCATTATAGATATTATTTCCGTGGAATACTTCAGTTATGCCTAGCCTTAAGGGAAATCATCTTTCTCTTTAAGGAGTTTCTTTTCATTATTTTAAACATTTCTGAGAATGACAAGTGAGATTAGGTGAGCACAGTACACATTTGGGAAGGAAGGAAGAATAAGAAATTTAAATGACGCGAGCACCAATATTCCTTTTTATGGGCTCCATGCTATGTGTTGTTGTCTGATTATGAAGAGTAGATATTGCTAACAAGTCATTAGAAGGAGACTTCATTTTCTTTAACTGTGGCCTTAAATGCATAAAGTTTTTAGTAAAAGAAATGTGTGCACATCTGTGATGTAATAGCAAAAGGAAATAACAGCTGGAAACAAATTTGTAATTCTTCAGTGCTCACTCTGAATGATAGTTGATTTTTATGGTCAATATTACAGTTCATATCTGGCAGGGAAATAAGAATCCAAAGTGAATTATTAAAAAACCAGAAATATTTGCCTTGATTTTTTTTCTTAAGCTTTCAGGCTCTGTGCTGAAAATGTTGCTGTAAATTATGAATAGCATCTAGAATTTAATATGGTTGCAGGCCACATTTCAAGACTAAATGGATTGATGATAATTTATTCTTCATAAATTACGTAAATGTTCAGATTCCTTTCACTGGTTGAATGCTCCCACTGACTTTAGTAGGAATTATTGGTACTATGATTCTTTGAAAACCAGGGCAAACACAATGTTGTGAAATGCTCTTTGTGGGCTGGTTTGCAGACAGATGTACAAAATTCACTTCTGACACAACCAAAAATCTCCAGGAAGCTCCATTCTCTCCCAGCACCTTTGTGGGAAGATGGTCTCTTTTCTACAAATCTATTGCCAAGCATCCCAGATTGTTCAAGTTGTATTTCAAATCACGTGAGGCTTTTACAACAAAGCTGACATCCTTTCTGTGAAATTCTAAAAGTTTTAACACACTTGGGCTGGTGTTTGGTTTGCTTTTTAAACTAACTCTCTGATAAATCACTCTTTTAATATGAACCTAAAGATGGGCCGAGCAGAGCTGAACAAGCTGAGTTAGCTTTGAGAAGGGACAGAGCATTTGACCAGCTGGGGAGGGTGACAGAGTGAGTGCTTAAGCCAACCTGTCTAATAAGGGTGTCTGTCACAGTTCTCCCTGTCACAGAAGGCTCTTTTACATGCTCTATTTATAATGTCATGTTGCCATTTTATTGTGCCTTTAACAGCTATGCAAGGGTGATTAAAAACAGTCCCCAAGTTTCCTGTGTCACTTTTCACTCATCATCACTGCTCTGAATGGTAACAGTTTAAACCTTTCCATGCCCCTTAGCTAATGCCTGTTAAGAACATAACATTGGCCTCTTTCTTTTTATTGCAAACTTCATGAATCCGTATTATTAATTTTTCATTGTCAGGCTTATGGGAACGATCCAAGTCTGGAAATTTAAATAACAATTAATCTTCCTTGTTTTCTGGTCTTTGACTTCGTCTGTGCAAAACTCTACTTGACACAGCATTACTCTAGAATTAGTTTCAGTGCCTTTGCCTAGCAACACAAATAGGTTTTACACTTTCCAGGTTTCTCCTGTTAACTTCTAAAGCTGATTGTTGTCCCCAGCACATCTTTGTTTGCTATTTATTTGTTACTAGGTGTCACGGCTCTGGATATGCTCCCCGGGCTGGATGCTCCCCAAGCTCTGTCTGTAGGTCCCACCACGCTGGGGCTGTGCTCTCTCAATCTTCCTGACTCTGAGCAGAGCCCAGCGCTGCCTTTGGCTCGGGGCCTTCCCCAGCTCGCTCCCCTGGCTGCTCAGACCTGCTCTCCGCTGCCGGGGCCTGCGCTCGCGCCGCATCTCCGGGAAGAACCCCGTGCTTCCACAAAACTCAAATATTTGCACTGTTCTTCTTCAGGCTGAGATGGAAATTTTCGCTCTGAACTTTTGACATTGCACAGAATATGCTGAATCCAAAATACAGAAACATCTCTATGTCGTTGCGTCACTTTCTTCCTGCGTTGGGAGCACGGCTTTTAGAGAGGGGCACGGTCCCTCTGCAGAGTTTCTTGCTGCCAGCCAACTCCCCTTCACCTTTGCCATTACACAGTAAGGAGGGTTTATTCTTTGGCCCAAAGCCTGTGCCTTTGTTCATCCCTCTCCTGCTTTCTACATCATGTGTCTTCTCGACCCACCCTATCTTCATGGATTTAAAAACAGTGTTTAATACTGTGCTCCCTTCAGATTGCCCCAGGAGGGTGGTTCTGCCTTCTCAGGCAATCCTTAGCAAACTCGCTGCCCAGCTCAGCACATTCTTGGAGTGTTAGCAACATCTTTGCTTGTTCTGTAGTTTCTCTGGAACAGAGGTGTCAGAGGACAGTGTCCTCATCAGATTTGCTTGGGGTGTGGAATGGAGGGGAACGAGTGAGGACGTGAGGGCACAGCACAGGTTTGCCACTGCCTGTCTGAGGCTCAAGGGAAGCTGGCGTTGGTATTTTTCCTGGTAGCATCTGTCCCGTGTGTCCCTTCCCGAGTCACTGGCTGCTTCCCAAGTGCTGCTGCTGCGAGGGCTGGGTTTGCACCCCAGGGACTGTGTCCTGCCCAGGCAGGGAAGCAGCACTCGAGCTCTCTGGCTGTGTAGGGCACTGGAGACCCTGGGGCTGGGCTAAGCTCCAGCATCATACTGGATGTGTGGGACAGCTGCTGCTGGCAGCATGCAGAGTGACTCAGAATGGAAAAAAGTGGCAGCAGGTTGCTCAGTGCTGGTTGCTCAGTACGAGCCCTGCACCACACCCCAGATTTGTCATTTCAGAGCTACTGCCAACACATTCTGCACCCAGCTGGTGCCAGCGGTGGTGGGAGCCTTGAGCTCCAGCTTCATTTCCCTGACTGTGTCTTCTCCTCTTGCTGCTGGCCTGGTCACAGCCCCAGAGGTGTCACTCATCCCAGCCCCTCACACAAGAGAGGATTTTCAAACAGGGACAAGTGGGACAGAGCTGAGAGCAGAGCCTGTGCTGAGCTGTTTGCAAGGGGTTGGTGCTCATGGTGGCCCTCGGTGTTTATATTTCCTTGAGAGAGTCAATTCCTTTCAGGAACATAAATGAAATGTTACTGTGGAACGTCCTGAGAGTGTGTGTGGGTGTGTGGTTTTGGTGGTTTTGCATAATATACGTGATTCTCAGTTTTGTTGATTTTTAACATTGTGCTGTGTATATTACACGTGTGAGGATACCTGTTTGTTCTTTCTGTGGATGAAAAGAAGGGATTTGACTGGAGACTTTTAGTGCACATGCGTCTGCTACACACACATTCATGAATCAGTTACAGTCTGTACTGGGAAATATACAGTGAATATAATTGGCTTGGTGAAATGAAACATTTACAATGAATAATAGAAAGATACTAAAGAATTTATATTAAAAAAAAATATTAAAAGCAGGAAAGGACATGACCTTCTTATATTAGTGATGGTTTTTGTTCTTATAGGAATGAGAGGCTTAATTCCTGGAAGTGCTAGAGTTTTTTTGTTGGCTGAATGTGTCCTTCATAGTAGTCTGTTTGTCATCCCAACCTTTTTCTGAAAATGGAATTCAGGTTCATAGCCAAAAACATAATATTTTTTACTTTGTGTCGAGCTTATGTAACAGATGGTGAGCAAAAATGTGCTCGGTGCTTCAAAATTATTTGATGACTCATAAAACTGAATAACACTTTTTCCCTCAGATCGTGTTTTGATTCTATCTAGGGATGAGTAAAACTGTTAAATTAGAGAAAACTCCATCTGAAATACTAAGCAAGTATTTGAATCATGAAAATCTGTTGGGATTTTTATTAATTCATTTGCCTGTGGCTTGTCTTGTAGTAAGAAGTACTCGAGATCACCGGAGAAAAATGTGCAATTCCTGAAATGTTTAAAGAATAGCTATAGTTTGGTCAACATTGAAACTGCAAACAAAACCTTCAAGTTCTCTGAGAGTTCAACTGTTCTGTTTTAACTGGAACCAACATAAAAGTATCTCTCTTTAAAACTGCTGTTTTCTTGTATATTTGGAATCAGTGGGAGCCAGATTCCTTTGGAAATACTTTAGAGGGTCTGTTGGGAAATTAGGTGTCCAGTTCATTGAACGTCTGTCCCTAAGGCTGGTGTGATGGACAGACTTAAAAGGCGTGTGTCGTGGAAGTTTGACACCATGGACATATCCAGTTCCTGCTGGCATGATCCATCATTTTCTTGGATGTCCTAGTAGGTTCCCTTAGGTGCTTCTGCACCTCTGTTGAATGTAGGATAATGTCACTGACATTAATTAGGTCTCAGCAATGCACATTTGGTCCCAACACTCCCTGGCCATAGTTCAGTCTGTGGCCCCTTTTAAGAAGCGAGGCTAATGACAATATTCTGCTTGGAGCACGTGAAATTTCCTTGGGCTAGGAGGGAAAAAGAACAGTGTTTGTGATCTTGGCACACACTGATTTGTTTGTGAGGTCTGAGCAGATCTCAGTGCCCACAGAACTGTCTGAATCAAGGGGGCAGGACAGGTCTCTGAACGGGTGCTCACAGGGTCTGACAAAGGAGTTGGCCTCTAGCCAGCTCTTGAGTTCAGGTTCAGGATTTTCATTCAGAACAAACTCTATTTATCCAGGCCTAAGAGAAAAACTCCATTATCATACCTTACTGTGGGTATATTTTTAAGGTAACGTACACATTGCTATAGAAGAAAGCAGGAAACACAGAACACTTCTATCTCACAAGTACACAAAAGTATATTATATATACAAAGAATACACACTTTTGAAAGGGCTCTTAGGCCTGCTTGTGATGTTTACATAGAGACTTAGGATTGCCATTCTAGGTGTATTGGCAGTATTTGCCTGAAAAAGAGATGCCATGCCTTGGATATTCTTCTCTATTTTTTTTTTTTTTGAAGTTATATTTTTACTCTATCTAGTAGCTCAAAGCTTGTTTTTCTACAAGTTGCTCTGTTCTCAAAGATGATAGGTAGATGTTAGAATTCCAGCTTTTCTTCCTGGTATTCCATGTGTGTCTCTATTTGTATTCTCTCAGCTCATGTTTTCTCAGATGCAGAAAATTATGTAATTAGTTGTGGGGTCTCATACCATCGTTTCAGAGATGTTTCCCATTTAAATTAAAGGCCTGTTCTTCTACCCAATCAGTAATTGTCTAGATCTTTTAAGATCTCCTTCAGCTTGATTTAATTGTTAAACATTAATTTAGTGGGGAAAAGGCTTCAAAGGGGAAAAAAAGAACTGCTGGAGGGGGAAAATATTAATAGGTGCTTAAAAGCAAAACAGTAATTCTTCCCTTTCTAAGCTTGCAGCCCTTCAGGCCTAGTGGAAAAGAAACAATTGACTGTATTACAGGATTATATAGGTTTCATTGACTTAAAATGAACTGAAAGCAGCTGTAGGGAGATTTACCTCAAGTCTTTATTATTAGCCATATGAGGCAGAAAGAAAAACAATGTTTTGTTTGAGTCAGAAAATACAATTTTCAATGGTGGTTTAAAAAAGGTTAGATAAAGAGAGCACTGCTTTTCAATAGGGAAAAGGTGAATAGAAAAATTCTGTTTTGCCAGCATTATATACCGTATGAAAGATTTCAGCCAGCAGAAAAAGAGCATATCTTATACTTGTAGGGTCTTTGTTTTGTTTCATTTCTGATGGATAATCTTGGAGTTTAGTACACTTGATATCTCTTTTACTTACTAATGACTGTAATACTTCACTCCTTTGAATACTTCTACCATGCAAATGGAGATAAAGATCAAAAAAGTGTTGCTTTTTTAGAAAGAAAATCCTTCTAAAGTCTGCCTCTTATTGAAAAATACATTGGTACAGATTTCCCTCTAAGTCTAAGTTTTCTGCCTTTGGTTGTTAAAAATTCTAATTAAGAGAAAACTGAAGAGTTTTTAGGGAAAAAGTTGAGAATGCAAAGTCAGAATCTATTGTAAAGATCCTTTCCTTACTGTGAAATATTTAAAATACTTAGGGTTGTTTTACCTACCATAGACCTTTTTTGAAGCCATACATGTCATTAAAACGTAGTTAACAGTAGTTGTTTTATAAACTGTCTATACTCAGTTACTTCTGCAATTCAGGATGTTTCTGTAACTCCAGTGATGTGCTGAGAATGGGAACTGCTCCCTCTCAGATAAAAGTGCCCTAGTGTGGTCCAGTGTTGGGGGATAAGGAATCTGTAACCACACACAACATCATTAAAAACTGCCACCTGATATCAGTAATAAGATATTACTGCTTCAGAAAATATAAAACTTGCTGTTGAATTGGGATTTTTGATACAAGTTTCTTATTTCTTAAAACTTATCTTTGTCCAAGGTCACATGTGTTTTGTGAGGTGGTGGTACTGAAGAGATTCTGAAATACTTAATAGGCTTTTTCTTCTTCTGGGTTGTTCAAGTGAAGTGTTTTTATATAAATGTATCCACAGCAGTATCCATTGTGATGCAGGAATTATGCAGTTTTGAACTTTATGTTAGCAGTGCATTATATTATATATTGGCATTGCAGCAGCAACATTTCAGTAGAGGTGAACATGATTTAGAGATATGAAAAATAAGTACAAAAAAAGTCTATGGCCATTGAAGAAAAGCTGGAATTAAATTCTCACTGATATCCAAAAATATTTTCTTAACCTATAGACCAGCCACTCTTCAGCTGCTATTTTTGACTGGAGCAAAAATGAAGTGTTCTGGTATAAGGATGAACAACTTCGTGTAGCTGTGAGTGGTTATGCATCCACTTACCCATAAAGTTCCTTCTTCAAAGGAAAGTCTACAAAGAAAGCTGTGGCTGATTCTGTCTGCAGCAGTGTAGCTTTGAAGTGTGTATTGCTGCTTCTGGTGTTCTGTGCATGCAGAGGTGGAGTTTTCCCATGTTTAAGAGTTGTCTTACACTCTCATACTCAATTAATGTTAGTATGCCATTGTGTAATTTCTCAAACTCTCTTCAGTAGGTCAATGTCTTTTTGAGATACATTAGAAATGGGAACTTTTAGAACCTTAAATGTCATCTTAAATGGCTGGTTTGATTTTGGTTATTTATGGGAAAGATGCTCTCAGCTCTGACATTCATGGAGCCAACATGGCATTGAACTACCAATTTTTTCTTTTCAATTCATAGAATCATAGAATGGTTTGGGTCTGAGGGGACCTGAAAGTTCATCCAGTTCCAGTCCTCCTGCCATGGGCAAGGACACCTTCCTCTAGACCAGTTGCTCAAAGCCCCGTCCAACCTGTCCTTAAACACCTCCAAGGATGGGGTATCTCTAATTCTTATATAAATCCTTCAGTAAATGGTTATCTTGCTACAGCTGCATAGCAGCTATTAAAAACCTGCCTTCAAACTGGTAGACCTCATTTTTGGATGTTAAGTTAGAGTATACTTACATACTGAATATACTTATATAGAGTATACTTATTATACTGAATACTTTGTTAAAGTAAAACATTTAACTTTTTTCAAATTTGCCGTCCAGATCCACTATTTATGCTTTTAAAAGGTAAGCCGTGGTTCCTTATCAGCCTGAATTCAGATAACACTGCATATGTTTATCAACCTAAAGAAACTGAAAATGGTGTAATAGTGCAGAAGAAAGTGTAGAATTTACATTCTGCTTTGATTTGTAGGTTGAAAGGGACTTTTCCAGGTTTAGTAGCAGCTTTTTTGGTTTTTACAGTTGAGAAAATCTCGATAGAGAGAGATTAAACAACGTGCCCAAGGTCTCAAAAGGAGCCACTGACACAGTCAGATCTGAACACTGAACTCCTGTCTTGTTCACAACATTTAGATCACAGGCTGGGAAGGTACACTTGCTCTGGCGTTTGGAGGAGTTTCGTCCTGGAATCTCACCCCCTGTTTGCTTCTCCAGCAAGAAATCCCAATCTTCCTTATCTCCTATAATTTCCAGTAGGGTCCTCCTCCCTTATGCTATCAGCAGACACTCCTTATTATCAGTGTTTCTTCTAATAAGAAGTCCAAGTACCTGCCACTGTGTGTGTGTAGGAAGTTGATGCTTTCATTCAGGCTGATGGGTTTCATGCTCAAAAGTATTCACTTCTCATTGAGACCTCCAAAAGATAAGAGTTCAACAAGAATTTGATGTATTTCCTGTAGCGGTGTTGTCAGACTGGCTAAGTCCCATCCCAAGCACTGGTGGGGCTGGGAAATGGAAAGTGGAGACAAGTGACCTGAAACACCCCTCAATGGTTTGCACAACTGCACATGTAATTACTGGATATGTGCATGCACCTACAGGGCTGTAATTGCATGTGTGATGCACTTTTAGTTACCTGTTCATCTGTTAACCTGCTGAAGAGAACAGAAATATTGAACAAAATGAAACATTTCCAACCTGCCGTTGTATTTCTACGCTGACAAAAAGAAAACTAACCTGGGTGTACTGCGAATTTCGGTTTGTGCTCCTGACAAAGTAGGTGCTGCTGGTAGGACAGGAGTAACCTCCCTTCTGGGAAGCGACTTCCAAGTATTTGTGTATAGGATGTACAGAATGTTCAGCTTCCTTGGGCAATGTTCTCTGCTCAGAACTGTGAGGGACACGTTCATTGTGTTGTTAGTGATCAACAGGAGTTATGAATTATTGAAAGTTAACGCGCCTGCCAGGCATTTCAGGGCAGTAACCTGTAACAAGAAGAGGCACATTTCCCTAAATGAATACATTTTCATTCAGAGGGTTATTCACTTAGCCAGCATTAAATGTAATCCTCTTTGAATCTCATGGCTACCTCCTACTCTATTCCTGTCAGTTTTCATCTCCTGCAAAATCATGAATCCAGCCTTCAAAAGAATAGTACTTTGGTTAATTCACTGTGTAGCTTTCTGTAAGAAATACAAGAGAAATTCTGTAGAATTAATGCAAACTAGCTCAAGGTCAGTGGCTCCAATATTTACGTCATAATTAAAGTATTCTCTTCTTTTTCATTTTCTTTTTCCTCTCTTCATTTCTTTGCTTTTCTTCTTTTATATTTTTTCCTTCTTTTTCCTTCATTTTGTCTTTTTTTCCTCTTTTTCTTTTTTTTTCTTTTTTTTAAGATGGAAAGGTGTTTGTCCGAGTAATACAGCATCATCACCTCTTACTATGCTGATTTCATTTTCAGACAAGGCAGATGACACTGCTGGCCACTGCGATTTGCTGCACACCAGCTTTGCAGAACATAATGGAGTGGGACAGTATTCTTTTTGATGTGGTTAATCTCTGTTGTACTTGTGCCTCTCCTGAAAACTGCACTGTGTCAGAGACTCTTTCGTAGCCAATGGTGACAGGAAGATCAACAGAGAGAGGTTGCTCCATTAACCTCTGAAGTAATGAAGTTGCATTTCAGGCAGTCAACACTCACGCTGCCAATTTATTATCATTTAAGAGGAAGTGAAACTACTTCAAGCCACTCTAGTGCCCACATTTTGATAAATACCCAGAGTGCTAATGTTCTAATGCTAACAATCAGCCTTGAAGGGACCTCTAATGGCATAGGATGCTGTGGCTGTGTCTTCTTGCTCTTCAAGAATGACCTTCACAGAATCAGCACCAAGGGAACTGGCCAAGCCTATTTACTTCCATCCTGAATATGCAGGTGTAGTTTTGCTGGTAGTGCCACCTGTATCTGTCCACGTGGAAAGGCTGAAAGCAGATAAATCATTTGGTAACAAATTTGTGTAAACTTTCAAGGGACCTGAATTCAGATCTCCAGATTTGCTTTTATTTAATGTTTCCCAGGTGATGCACATTGTTAAGGGGATTACTTTCCATCTTAGAAATGGACATAACCAAAATCTTGGGAACACGTTTAAACCTTCAATTCGTTAAAATCTTGCAGGATTGTCTGACCTTATAAGATTTTCATGACCAATTGTCAAATCCTGTGAGAACAGCTTTCTGAGGAAGCAATAACACTAGTCTCCCCCACCTCAGCAGTAAAACAGGCTTGTAAAAGAAAACATTGCAAAGCTGGCATGACCATACCCCCATTCTTCCCGAGTTCTGCTCCTAGGCATGGTCTTTGGCACATATTTTTTCCTGCTAAGGGCAGTGTAATTTACATGTCTGGCTTTCCATAAGTAGTGAAAACACTTTTTATATATAAAAAATCCAGGTGGTTTCATAGCCATATCATACATTCCTTTTCTCCCAGGGTGACATAAGTAGTTATTTATCCACAGCATTTCACAGACACAGAATCAAGGTGGTCAGCTAAGTGCAGCATGTTTCTGCTGGTTCCTTGCTGGATTTCTGATGTATTTGTGTTTGTGCTGTGGGCCCAGTTTTGGCTGCAGATGGGGCTCTGAGTGTTTGCTTCCTGGGACTACTTGATGTATCTCCACTGAAATAATTTGGAAGACTCTGGGTGGATCCTTTTAGTGTCTGGGAAGAGAAAGCAGTCAGTAAAGCACGGGGAATGTTACCTGCATTGTGTAAAAGAACACTGTTTATGAGGAGAACACTCAGCTGTGGCCTCATGCCCACAGTGTACGATCACTGTTTCCTTGCCTCTCCCGTCAATAGCCTGAACTATCCTGCTCTCCCTCTGAACTGCAGCTCTTCCTGCCGCAAAGCAGATCCCCAGCCTTGCTTCCTTCCTCCTGCCTCTGTGTAACGAAGGTGGCTGCATCTCCTTGCTTGGGCTTTCCCTTCTGGAGCAATGAGTTCTTCCCTGGACTCCGTGTCCGATGGTGCAGAGCTCTGCCGACGGCCGGAGCGGTGGCTGCAGGGTTTGGAACAGCGCCCTGTGCTCGGCTGTTTGCCAGAGCTTGGGACAGACCTGGTGCCCAGGATGAGGACCACAAGCATCTCCCATGTGCCACAAAGCTGCATCCAGCCTGCAAAGCTTCATGGAGTTTTCTCCCACTCCCTCTCTCCCCCTGCCACGACACATTTTTCTCTGTACTGAGACAACAGGTGTCTCAAAACTCTCCCTTTTGTCTTTGGGCAGATGGGTTTGGGAAGGGCCCCCCGCCAGGTTTGAGCACAAGGTCGCTTTTGAGCACCTGACTCGACACACAGTTCTTGGCTTTTTCAGCTGCTCGGGGCTGCTCAGGGTTGGGAGCTCTGCCCTGGCTGCCACAGGCGTGGACCTGGAGAGAAGCCCACACTGCTGCTGGGGCAGCATGACAAGGGTTATGGACCTCAACAGCATTGCAGGAAAATGTTTGGAATACTGGGGAACAGGACGTGGAACCTCTGCCACCCACGCAGCCGCTGCTGCTGCAGACCCCTCAGACTGCCCATTGTCCTGGACACCGTCCCCAGGTCTCCAAGGACATGTTGCAGAGGGATGGGAAAAGCTGTCAAGAATTCCACAGCGATGCTAAAGCGAGGGAAAAAGGGGCAATCCTCTGTGGGTTGGTACTGTTACAACCCCGCCTTTTCTCTCCACCCCTTCCTTACTTGTCCTTACCAGCATTCACAAAACACATGAAAGGCACCGTGTTTGGGAGAGAGAAGGGAGATGGAGTCTGTGCTGTTGGGAATTGCAGAAAGATGTTCTTGGCACCATTATCAGATTTTTAGGTACTGAAGATGTTTTCATTTAACACAGAATTAGTTTATATGTTGTTTCTGTTTTCAAAAAGGTGGGATAAGATTAGGCAATTCCAAATTATAAATTGTAAATCTACAATTTGTTATTAGTTTGCATCTGAGATTTTTATGAGATTTAAATATACAGCTCACTGTTCTTAGCTTCCCTTCTATGTTTGGCCAAATTGAACTGCTGAAGACTATGAAATATATTATTTTATTGGCACTGACTCACAACTGAGTCAGTGAACTTTTTTGCACTTACAACTAAAATTGGATTCTAACTTTCAAAAATTTATGACAATTGCTCCTTCTTGTGGCTTGAATGTTGACATATAATTAATTTAGGATTTCTTCTTGAGATTTCCTGTCTAGGTTTGTACCTGTCACAAAAATATCCTTGGAAGTTTATCTAACAGCTGGAACACCACGAGAGTCAATTGAAATTTAGCAGAGATTTACTGGGGCCAACAGGAAGTGCTCAGAGCAGGATGGCATAAATATGCAGAAAGAGCTCTTTTATTTCAGCTGTTTTGAAGGGTCCCAGTACAGGCTGACAGTGGTGTAATGCTGAAAAATGCTGACACCATGTCAGCCAGCAGCACCAGCACAGCAGAGGATTCCACAAGCATGGATTGGCACTTTGTTGAATTATGCACAGAATGGAGCTGTGCCTGCTGCCTTCCCTCCATCCCAGCTGCCCTGCAGGTTTCAGCTCACTCCTTTGAGAAACCAGATATATATAATGGGAATTTCCCACAAAATGGTTTTGAAATCTATTTTGTTCTTCTGCAGGACTGAAGGAATTCTGAAAATTGAAAATCTAGGCTGCAGTGACTTGAGGGACTGGGCAGTTGAAAAATTACCTTTAGAAAAACGTAAAATGAAGCATATGGAAGAAAAGCAATCCCAAACTCTAAGACTGCATAGTAAATATTACAATATAATATTAGCTATTACTCTTCAGGATGGAGATGTTGGAATTCTTGTGCATAGTCCTCAAAAAACTTAGCTTTATTTGCAGCAGTAAAAAAAGGGAAACAATATAATGAATACTTGCAAAAGAAAAAGTTATTTAAACAGAAAGAAATTTTTAACCCCTGTACCTGTACCTGTTCAAGGCTTGCCCACGTCTTTGCTATTCTACCCATTTCTGATAAGCCACTGAGAAGGACCAGAGCACGCAGCAAAGCTGAAAAACAAGGAGATTTTAAATTGTTTCTGTGTAAAGAGAAGCTATTGCAATATAAATCTTGAGTTTGGGAAAGAAATAGAAATATGATAAATCTCTAAAATCATGAATAATCTGAAGGGGGTGAAGATGAATTGAGTGGTAAATTTTCCTGCAATGTGGACACCCAGTGAAATGAGCTGGCATTGGTTCTGGATAGAACACAAGCAATACTGACTCGAAGAGCATGGAACTGTTGGCCAGGCTTGCCATGCCAACTGCAGAGACCAGGAGGAGAAATGAAACTGGAACTGTGCTAAGTGGTTTGTGGGTGGTATTGGCCTCCTGAGGATCATTAAATGCCATGTTCTGGATTTAGCAAGAGCCCTGAGCTCTCAGGGAGCCTGGAAGGCTCATTCCCTCTTTCCTTCTGCAGAGGGACAGTGAAAGGTGTGAATTGTTCCTGACCCACACGTTGAAATTTGGAAGACAGATAAAGTAGAAATTATTGTTGGAACAAGCTGCATTTTCTATGAAGCTACAAAATATTTTCTGATCAGTGTTGTGGTAACGCCTGATAGTGGAAGGTGCATACCTTGGGGAATTAAAAATAAGATTTCATTTAATGAAATGAAAGATCCCAAAACATTCTATTGGAAAAAAAAAAAATCCACAAAGGACACAGGTGACCCTTTTCCTCCTCCTCCTCCTCCTCCTCCTCCTGTTTTACACCCCCCGTTTGTGAACTCATGACTTGCATGAGAAAATTACTGTTTGTTTTTTGGTTTTTTGGGGTTTTTTGGTTTTGCATGATTAACCATTGAGCTCTGCTAAAAAGCTATTCTTGGCTTAAACAATAACTTTTGATGATAAAAGAATTGATAAATTGAAATAGGGGTATATTCTAAAAAATAAAAATTAGCTTCTTCAAAAGAACAAGTAGCTTAGATAAATTAATAAAAAGTTAGCTTGATTTGATCTCTGGAAATGTTTGTAAAAACAAGGTTTCTTCATTAAAAAATGCAGTGAAACTGCATTCTTTGACTTAATCCTCACATTTTCATAATACTGCTGCATGCTGCATTCAGATATGAAATAATGATCAGCTGTGCTTTTTTAGCTGAATTTCCCACATCTTTTTGTCCAAATCCAATGTTCTTTATACAGCACGGGTCACTGTGTCTCATTTCCAGACTGTAAAAATATGAATGTAGAGGTGTACCTAGCAGTAGTGGCCTATATATTATATCTTTAAGTTCCTATAGAAAATGAGGCAAGATGTGCAAGTGTGAGGAAAAAAAATAAATCCAGAAAATTAGAATTAAATGGGCTAGATAATTTTGTTTGCATTTAGAGTCTTTAATGAGAAATTAGGATGTGTTGTCAAATATGTTTTGCCTTCTTGAATTAGAGAATTGGTAAAAACAAAGTATCTGGAAAGTAGCCCTAAAACTATCTTGTCTTTCTTGTAGTTGTTTCAGTGGGAAAGACTTTTTTATAAGTACCTGTTAAGTTGTTGCTCTCTCTAAAATTAATGGCGGAACGAAAAAAGTTTGTACTGCCATCATTATTTGTATTTTCCAAGTTGTTTCCATTAATTAAGTTCCACTCTGGGCTCTACCTTTTCCTCAGTGGGGTTGATACATTTGTGCACACACATCAAGAGTATCTTCTGGGTTCGTTTTGCTGTTTCTAATTAGCAAATTGCTGTCCTCAAAAATGCTGTTTGTGAATTATTCTTCTCATGTTTTGTCTTGTTCCAGAAGTGCAAGATGCAGGGAAAGTAGAGGGTGATGGTGTCACACCATTTCCAGCTGTTGTCCAGTGCCACCACTCAGCAGTGAGGTGGTCAGAGGTTGGCAACAGAGCCTGACAGAGTGGAAGGAGCTCTGCTGCAGAGAATGGAATAAAAAAAAAGTGGGGAGAAATAAAGTTTAAGCAAGTAGAAGAATAGAGAGAGAAATCAAACAAGGTGTGGGCACAGCTGGAATGGGAGATTGAGAGGAGAAAGAAAACAGGCATAGAGAAATAGGTGTTCTATAGAAAAAAATGTGCTGCTCAGTGTAAGTTGTAGTTAATGAATTGTGATTATTCTTGCTTGTTAATTTCCCAGTCTTGTTTTGCTAAATAGTTTAATTGCAATGCATCAATTTTTTTTTTATAAAAGCATCAAGTAGAAAGTGTCACCATTGTAGTTTTATATGATTTCATAATGATGTTCATATTTTTAGTTGTGTATGTTTACCTGTCATTTGACATTTGCATGGATGGTCTGAGTACCTTTGGAAATCTTGCAGTCTAAGCCTCTGATCTCTCCAAATCTTACACACGTGCATGTTTTTGAATGTACAGTGATTATAAAGGTGGTCTTTGAAGATTGGGAGGGAGCAAAATTTTGCTTATTGCTATTTTATTATTTCCCTTTGTGTAATACTCATTATCATTGGAATGCTGATAACTGTGGGTCTTCAGTCTGCATGGAATATTATATGTGTGCCCTTAGTTAAATGAAAGCCTCTAAGGTTCCCTTCACGAAGGACTCTTAAGGCTTCTCTTAATATTAAGTGCATTTTTAAGTCTCACTTAGAGTAAAAATTAAAAAATTAAAACATATGCTTGTATGTTTAACAGAGCTGGCCTCTAAGTCTTCCCTATCATGCACTGAGAAATGCGTGGGCAGAGCCATAATTGTGGAGAAGCTCATAATATTGGGGCCTAAATTATAAAAATTATTGCATAATTAGACCACACAAGTTAGATTTCAAAATGCTGCGTGTTACTTGGATGGGTATTTAAAAAATAAGTAGCTGTCGAGCGTGTATGGTCCTGTTCCCAGTGCCACACACAGTCATTGTAGTGCTTTAGCAGTTTGAAGGGTTTTAAATGGATCCAGCATTGGTCTTCACATAGACCAAGCCTACTAACACTTGCCTTAGTTGTACCTCTTTCTTCTTAACGTTAAAAGGTGCAACTGTAAACATCAGACACTGTTTACATAAGCAGTTTCATATCATGAGCCATATAAAATAAAGAAATATATTTAGGATCATTTGGAGGGGAAGAAGGTGAGAGTATATCTCGTGTACTGTAAAACAGGCTTTTTGTGTACAACAGAACTCTGACTATATTTTGACATATTGATTTCTTTTATAGTTTTACTATTAATACTATAAGCATACCTCACAATGCCTTCCACAACACAATCAATATTTAGATACACCTGATAGGATACCTTCAGTGAGTACTGGGTTATTAACTAGCATAACAAACTAATGAAATGGCATGTTAATGGTTTATCTAAATTATGAAGTATAGGTGGGGACATCCAGCTGCTGGTACAAATATTCAGATGCACAGAGCAATACCCTGAAGCTCTTTTGGTTTTTTCTCAACTTTAGAAGATGAGAAATCTGAGGTGATTGGGAAAGCAGGCACAAGCCAAGAGATGCATCTTTATTAAATTTCTTGTTATTGCTTGGTTAAGGAAAAAATAACCCCGGCAAACTTTCAGTAACCCACTGGAGGCATGGACACCGTGCTTGTGTCCAGCACTTCTAAGAA
The DNA here is from genome assembly GCA_013399875.1 of Gymnorhina tibicen. NCBI lineage: Eukaryota > Metazoa > Chordata > Aves > Passeriformes > Artamidae > Gymnorhina > Gymnorhina tibicen. Next base: position 282,144 of record VXAZ01007117.1, on the reverse strand, counting down.
GACTTTTCCTCCCTGGCCAAGGATCCACCCTTTTCCTGAGGGCAGAAATAGGCACACACATAAAGCACCTCAAACCTGCACTCAGCCCTCACCACCTCTCTTCTGCCCGACTCCATCCAGCCTTTGGGTACATCAAAAGAAGGAGCATGGCCCTTGTGTGCCTCCTCACTGGCTGGAATGCTTTTGGATTAAACTTCCTCTCCACAACCACCAAGTTTATTAGTATTTACTCTGGTACAACATCTAGTAACCAATATGCTTCTAACAACAGTGTGGTAGCAGCCACAGTAACTGGAGTTATCCAAGCACAACAGCCATCCAATTTTAGCTATTAAATATTGACTGACTCTGGTAGGATGCATGAAGTAAAACCAAAATCATACTCCCTACAACCAGACAAATATGTATGAGATTTTAAGAATTTCCTTCTCGTCCCAAACTATCAGCAAATCTCAAAAGATGACAGAAAAAAAAAAAAACCTCCTATAAATTCTAGAAATTTCTCTCCTCCAGAGAAAAGCCACAGCTCTGACCTTGCTTGGCTCAGGCAAACTCTTAAGAACAGAAAAGAAATGCTCCTTCATCACTGCTGGCCAAAGAAAGAATGTACTTTGCCCTGACATCATTTTCGTCCCTCCAAAAATGAGTGGCCAGTCATTTCTGTGGATCAGCAAGCTGGAGCTCAGGGAGCCCTCAGCTGTGCTGCCAGAGCACGGAGCTGGGGGTGCCCAAAGGGCAGCCACGCCTGAGCAAAAACCCCTGGAAAAAACAGGGGAGGGCACCAGGGAAACGCCTGTGCTGTGGACAGAGAGAACAAAAGATCGCCAAACCCTCCCCTCCTTCAGCCGTGACCTGTCTTTATCCCTCTCTGCACATTTCACCTCTTACGTAAGCTTTGGCTCATCTGGGGAGGAGGGCAGAGGCAGCGTGTAAGAGGCTCGGGGGAGAGACAAATGTTTCAGATGTACAAGTGTTCAGCCAACTCATCTTTAGCTCTGTATCTACAGACTGGTAGCTCTTGGCAGTGATGGATCTGCAGGGACTCATAAAACCTGGGACCACAACACAGTTTTGAAAGGCAAACAGAGCCCTCAGATCTGAGGGACCACGAGCATCCTCATCAACGTGCAATATAAACCTTGCACTGTTCCCTGAAAAAGTGTGGTCCACAGGGAGGTGGGAAGGTGTATTCTTCTGCATGTTAGGCTTTAGAACTTAAATCTACTCCTCGTTATGTCTGTAATACCTCCTTTCATTAATTTAATTAATCTTTCTCGTCCATTTCACTACCCAATTTTTAAAATCTGAATTAAATGTGTATTTTATCTTAAAAAAATGTAAAAAAAAAAGTACAGTGGGGAGTGTTGATTTAAATAAGTGAATGCTCGTAAGTGAAACTTATCCCAGCTGAGATTTTATTGGGTTCGTTTTTTTCTGGTTTCATTTTGCAGTGAATTTCCAGCGACAAAGATTTCTCTCTCCAGTGAAAATTTTCTCTTTTAAGAGAAAGCAGCATCTTGAGGTTCCCTTTCTCTCTCCTTTTTTTTTTTTAAATTAAACAAAACATGCAGCAAGTCGCAATTAAATTTCAGTTAACAAAGTGCAAAAATACACCCACCCTCCATCTGCCAAAAATAAATAGTTTGAAAAGTAATTTCACATCCCTGACAATGACGACTGTGTTTATGACATATTTCTGGTGCCATATTCCACTCTCCTATCGCTGCCAGCTTGCGTCCAGTATTTAGAAATAAAACAGAAACACATTGAACTTGCTGAACTAGATGTTGCCACACTGCAGCTCTAATGGGCTTAGTGACCACAACCTACAGGGGCCAGAATGTGTCAACAGCAAAAGGGCCAACCTCAATCACTGTCTGTGCTTTTACAAAGTTGTTACATGTTTAATTCTTTGCAGCTTAGTTCTCCTGCTGTTTTGGCTGCTCCAAACCAAGGCTCATATATTGCAGCAGCCCTCTCTACCTCGTATAATGCCACAAAGGTCCCAGCAGGAGACCTTTCAGTGGAGCAGACAAGCCACAGGCGAGGGCAAACAGGGCATCACAACTTCCTAATAAGATGACTTATTAGATTGGGGGCTTGACACAGCGTTTATTTAACCACTTCTTTTCCCAGGCACGGGCGCCGTGTGCGCGCTCGGGGCCCCGCCAGCGCTGCGCGGGTTCGCTGCCGAGTGCGCTCCCACCGCGGCCCCAAGCAGGGCGTGGGGTCTGGGGCAGCTTTATCCCCACGCCGGTGCAATAACCCGGCGCTCGGCGGCACCTTCGCAGCCGCAGGGTCGCTGCTCGGTCGCAGGGCCGGCTCCGGGCCGGCAGAGCGCGGGTTAAGCGCGGCCGTGCCGGCGTTTCCTGCCCGCACTTGCCGTGGCCCGAGGCGGTGCCGCCGCCGGAGCCGGGCGAGCCGCGCCGGGCCAGGTGGCGGGCAGGCACACCGTGTTATTAGGCAGCACGGAGCGCGAAACCTTGATCTTCAAAAAAAAAAAAAAAAAAAGCCCCTAATTAGTCCCGCGCATGAGAATAAATGGCATTCCACATCAGCCAGGATGGAAAAGGCAAAAAAGGCACCTTCCAATTTCGTCAAGTGATCCCTGCTATCGAGAGCTTTCAGGATTCGCGTTGGGAGCGTCGTTGTTTGAGGCACTAAAACCCAAGGATTCTTCTTTTCTTGTCACTTCAGTTCGATTTAAATAACAACAAAAGAAAAGGAGTAACAATGGTCTCAGTGTGCTCCATCTTTAGGAAGTCATAAATGTCTTGACAAAGAACCCTGTGCCCTGCACTGCTGAATCACGGCCACCTCCCTGTGCGGCTCCGGGGTCTTGTGGAATCGATGGGAACTCTTCCATCATCTTCAGTCCGCTCCAGCTCAGCCCATGGACGAGTCCTGCTCTGAAGCCATCCTTAACATTCCCTATAACCCTCTTTTTAGTTCGGTGTCCAAGTGACAGATTGAAGGATATGTACTGAGTTTTCTCATATTTCTGAAGAGCTTTGATTTGGACTAGACTTGTTTTATGAAAAGAAAAAGGTTCTAAGAAAAAAAATAGCTGTCTTTTAACTGATATAGCACTTGTCTAATTTTGATTTATAAACATTCCCAGTAGAGAAGGCATCCTTGTCCAAATAGTCTCAAGGTTCATAAACTTCATCTAATTTTATGATATAATTGTACAGTAGTTTTCAAGGACTCTTGCTCTCTAGAGGGCTTGAATCCATTTGATTTTATTCATCCCAATGGTATCTGCTTTTATCCCTAACTAAGATTAACAATTCTGGCATTATAGCAATATGGAAAGTTCATCACATTCGTGCAGTGATTTTACCACCAGCTGCAGATCCTTCTGAAGTTTACTGTGTAATGAATTTAAAGCATAAATAGCAACAAATGGGATAAATAATTTCTTTGCCAGAATTGGAGCACAGTTAATTCTGTCTTTATAAATAACTTTTTATGCTGGTGTTTTTTTGTGAACCTTTCAATATTTAATTAAATCACACAGTTTCTGGATCTTTCTTTTGAATATGTTTTACTCATGTATTTATCGTTTTTAAACTTTTGTAAGTAGCTATAAATCATTGAAAAAATAAAAAGAAAAATGGTTTTAGTTTTACAGTGTAGCCAAGTTGAAGATATTTTCTAACATCTAAGAAATAGACCTCACAGCTGGTCATTCAAAATCAAGAGTTATCATTACCAGGGATATTTCACGTTGTTATAAAAGAGGGATTTGTTATTGGGATGTTGTGAACTAGGTCTGAGCTCTTTATTTTCTGAAAGGGGTAGAGCAGGACACCTTTTGCTGAGGTGAACCTGAATGTTGTCAGACAGCTGCAGATCTCCCAGGTAACATTTCCTTAAGTGGAGTTTTTAAGAATGACTAAAATTTGTTCTCCTCCAAGCAGGGTGTTTACTTTCTGTGTCCAGTGTTCTCCAGATAATGTGCAGTGCTGCACTTACCTTTTGCATCAAGAAACTTCCTTGAGCATTACTTCAACCCGTGGGCTTTATTGATTTGAGATGTAAAAAAATTGTATGGCAAAACTTTGATTATTACAACTAGATCTAAACAAGAAAGACTAACATCAGTTTTGACAACAAACAAAACCAGTTTTTGTTCTATCGGTTATGTTTAAGAGATTCCAATTTCAAACCAAACACAACTTGTGGTTATTCTGTCAGATATTTATACAGCCACTGGGGCGCCATAGTTATGCACCGCATACATCATTGTATTTTTAAAATGTACTTAATGAACATTTTTTCTTTTCTGGTAACTACTTCATTGCCTTAAATGAACGCATTCCAATAGAATTTGTAACAAATGAGCACTTTGTGTTTGCATTAATGCCAAACACGTTTAACAAATTTTTAACAAGGAACACTGGCAAAAAGCCAAACTCCTAGAGGGACACTGAAGGAATGCTATAAATTTAAACTAGATTTTACCTTTTCACTCTGCTCAACAAGTGTCTTAGGTGTCTTTGGCATCTCAGCATTGAAAATTTTCTACGTAGGTTGGATACAAATTTATGCCTTAATTATTTTTCTTCTTGGCCCTCTTCACTAGAGATTTTCACATCGATATAACAGGCTTTAACAGGTTACTGTATTCTTTAGAAAGTGAGAGGTGGGTTTTCTTTCTTTCCTCAAGAGTTAGGCCAGGAGGAAGTAGCAAAACCAGTATTTATTGTTGGGGCTGTAATGACAGGGAGGTTCAAACAGCACATGTCATGCCAGAGTCACATCCTGTGCTAAGGGACCTGCACAGTGGCGAGCGCTCCAGCGGATCTGTGCTACCCGATTTTGTTGCTTGTGCTGAGTTGCAAATATCTGGGCTCTGATCGTGTTTGCAATTGCACTTCAGGGGCAGGGGAAAGCAGCCCACAGTGCTCCTGCTGGCCTGAGCTCTGAGCTCACACAGAAGCCATGAACAGATTTTTGGCTGAATCAAACTTCTGGGGGGTTTTTCAGTTGTTAAGTTATGCCCACATGGTACATGTCAGTACAGACCTTGGGAATCACCTACTCTGTAATACACGTTCATATTAAAAGTGTTACAAGTAGCTCCACAAACCACATGCTTGCTCTTTACTTGTAACTTAATATATTAATTTAATTTTTACTGTGTTATTTCAGTTTTAATCAAATGCAGGAACTGAAAAATAATAATACTTAGCACTCATCCAAGACTCTTAAGGCACATTACAAACATTAAGCCTTGCAAATTCCTGTGAGGAGCCTGATGTTATGCCTGCTGTAGCAAAGAGCAAGTTAGGCACAGAAAAATGATATGACTTCTTCCTTAGTCCCACAATAAGCTGGTGGCAGGGACAGAATTTAGAGTGGTCTGTGTCAGAGCTTTGTCTTAGTTAATCAAGTCATTCTTTTCATGGTTTTGCACAAAGGTAAAAATTGAGAATGCTTTTTCTTCTTCCTATAATTTACATTATGTTGTTGCAAGAGGCACAGGCAAATCCCAGGACATCACTTGAGAAAGACTTTATGAGTTATAGCCTTATTCCAGTCGAGTTACTTGTTTCCAGAAGATGAAATAATTTCTCATCATTTGTTGGTACTCTGATTGCAGTAATGATGAATGAGTCTGGAGAAGGAAGCTGAAGAATTCATCCTGACAGTTTTTTAAAGGATGTCACATTATAGTACAGAGGCCTTGTCATAGATTAGGGAGCAGAAATTGGCCTCACAGGTTTTCATTAATGATATCCTTCTCTACTAACATTTGGTCAGATACCAATTCCCTGCAATAAAGTGTCTATTCCCTCTGTTTCTGACTCACTAATTACCATATCAGTTGTTGGCCTTTTATGTAGGTACCATGTGTAACAGGTTAGGAGAGGGCAATTTAAGCCTATGTGAATGGGTATCTGTTTTTGTATCTGGGTGCTTGTTGCAAACATTTGGAAAGCATATGGAGCATAATGGACATTAACCCAGATGTCAAAAATAGCCTGCATTTTACTACTGTTATTAAACAGTTTCCCCTTTAACCCCTTTGTGTTTACCCACCCTCTCCAGCTTGTTTCTGCAAATCACTGCTGAGAGGAAAGGATTGGAGGTAAAAAGTACTAATCAGGCAGGTGTCTTTATCCAAAGGAAAAACAATCTGAACAAATATTTGTGGGCTACTACACTTTTATATCTTCACATCCTTCTGCTGTTTTCATTGACTGGTATCTAATGGACTGACAGAGGTGCCAAACTCATAAGACATTAATTTCAGCTGGAGCACTGCTGCATTCAGGCCCAATGCATGTTACCAAACTTTATTTCTGTTTTAGAGGTTCAGTGACTTGTACCAAGTACAGCATTGAAGAAACAAATATAAATTTAATTTACTCAACCTCAGTTGGTATTTGACAGCAATATCCTTTTATATATTTGTTTGACTTACTTGAGAAATACTTTGCATTTCCTACCTGCGGTGAACAAGTTTTTGTTACACTTCCAATACATATATGGTTTCCTGATGAATGGGTGGGTTGATTAAGTGGGTGAGGTTTATTTGGGGGCTTTCATTCTGTAGTAAAACCCCAATGAAAATTTGAGGAGCAGGCTGGAGTGCATTTTGTGCTTTGCTGCTGTTCTTCAGATTGGACACTTTATTCTGGGTTCTTATTTTTTCCGAGCATAAAAGAGTGTTAATTGCAAAGGAACTTCAGCTTGTAAAATAGCAACTGAATTGAAGATTTGCTGTGATTACATTAAAGTTTAAAAAAACCCAGGCATTATTGTGCTGCAGTTTGTGGAATGTGCTCTCCTCATTAATTTATAGGTGTGCTTCCTCTGCCCGAGTATCTCTTTGAATGACGATTGAGAAATTCTCGGCACACAAAGGAATGGGAGCTATGCACAGTTCACCAAACGTAATGCATGCGCTGACTTACAGTTTTCATAAAAAGTTTGCAACGATTTTATGTGCCAGAACTAGTAACATGATCTACTTTAGGAACTCCCTGGCTTTCCAGCTCTGCAGAAGTCATTTTTAGACTGTTCAAGGGCCAGATCCAAAACTTGTTAAAATCGGTGGGAACCTTTCCACATTTCAGTGGGCTTTGGATTAGTCCCTAAGTGTTTTAACCAGAAGAATTGTACCAACCTCTCACTGCAAAAGTAGAACTATTCATCTAAGTTTGTATGATATAAACTGTTATGTGTGCTTTCCAGCAAGATGTGAACTTGAAAATAGGGATTTAAAATAATTTGAGAGATTATTCTGTAAACAGTGTTTCACTTTACTCACAGAATAATTTATCTGATAAATATTAGATTCTAAAATTTTTAAAGGGGAATTTCAGTCAAGTAGTTCTGTTTAAAAAACATAAGTTTTCGGCTGTATACAAAACCCTAGGTGTTGCATGGCAAATTCTTTTTCATGAAATGGGATGTTTTGGAAACTTTTAAGGTTACATAAATGGAAGGGCAATAATGGCGAATCCCATACATAATGCATTTCAGATTTTCTAGAAACAAAGTCAGTGGATAAATGAACAACTGCCCTCTAAAGGAATCATTTAATTCCTCCCACTCATCTGATATACAGATAATGTGAATAAGACCAGTTCACTGCTCTCTGTTCAGGACTACTGTGCTGTTTGCTTGCAGCACGACTAAAGTAACAATAAAAGTCACTGAGGCCTCACTCTGTAGTCACAATCAGACACAAAGTCTCATCCAAAGTCAGTGGAAGGCAGGAATATTCTTCCCACTGGCTGAGTTGTGCTGACACCAGTTCCCTCTCCTAGTCCCCTGGGTTTCAGCAGTGCCAGCCAAGCCAGGCAGAGCAACCAACCACCTGTGATTAGTGGGTGTGTGGCTGAAAACCTCCTAACACATTGCTGTGCGTTTCAACTTCTGCAAATCTGAGCTTCTCGTATCCATAAAACCTTTCCCCATTGTTCTGCAAATTAAAGTGAACTTAAAGTGCGTAAAATATGACAGGAAAATGGTGCTTCAACTTTGGAAAGCTGATAGAGATACTACACATTCCCACCTGCCATGGAACTGGGTGGAAATAAATGGACGATCCCCTTGGTTCCCACAGAAAAAACCCATACTTTTATTAATAGCATTTCCCTTTCAAAGTTACTGTGCTCACAGACAAGATCAGAAAACTCACCGTTTACAGAATCACAAGCACAACAGAATTTGACATCTTAGGAATTTAAAATATTTCCCATTTAGGGGGAATCGTGTTATACAAATCAGCAATAAAACTAATTGCCACCCTATGAACATAAGTGGGTTCAAATTGAATTTAAATGCCTTACTTAATCCTTAGCCCCTAGAAAAGCATTATCTCCACTCATATGTATGAGAATCTTGATTAGATGAGAACTAAGATGTTCTGGATGCTTCAATCATGTTTTTAATTGGAATATTTTGTTCCCTTGTTACAGTTGTCAGAGGAACTAGTGAAAAAGGAAGAAAAAACTTAGCACTGGAAGGTAACAATGATAATCTATTGCATTGGATCTCCAAACATGACCATGATATCCTGGAGAAGATCACAGATGCAGAAAATGAATGCTAAGGTTGATATCTAACGAAATGCTGCATTAATTGGCATTTTCTCCATTATTTCTTGTAGTCTTTTGTGAAATTAGATACTTTGGAAAATAATGAAGGAGACTCAAGCAGAAATTATAAGAGCTTCATTTCTGTCTTTAATGGGTCTTGTGAGTTATTCTGTTTTTACAAAGATACCATCTGTTCAGAATATGATTGTTTGATGAAGTTCAGTTAAACAGGTTACTTAGCTAACTTTTGGTAAATTAATATTGATTTTAATAAGTAATTCAGATTCCCTTAGATGTGGTATCTGCATTTGCTGATTTTACCTAGTCTATTCTAAAGTATCACTTCTATTGCACTAGATTATCAAAGAGGTATTAGTAAAATGCTATATAAGATTGTTGGCATTAACTTTACCCCCAGTTAGATACGGGCTTTTCCAAAAAATAAAAACAAGCCTTTACCCTCCTCTGTTTTCTTTTATCTACTGAAAAAATAATATGAATTTAAAACAAACCAAAACCAAATATTGATACTATAACCAGTATTAAGCTCTGGGCCAGGTTGGAAATGAAATCAATTTTTGGTACTAATAACTGATGACAAAGATTAGTTTTATGAAAATATGGTGTGTGTCTCTGACAATGCATAGGACATCTAATTTGAACATAAATATATGATTATATACAAGGTGTATCTATTCCTGGATGGTAAAAGCTTGAGGTGTATATAAATACATATGTATGTATATATATGGACATGTACACAAGGATGTATCAACCTTTTACCATCCAAATGCATACATGTTTTCAACAATAAAAGCTGGGACTCTTAAGAAAACAAACAAAAACAAAAATAAAGATAAGATTGCTGTGAATACAGTATATGCACTAGGTCTCCTGTAAATGTGGAACTGTTTGTTATTGTTCTCTACATTGAAAAACAGTCTCCAACATGGACCCCAATGAATCTTAGATGTTAAAGAAAATACCAATGAACAAACGGCACTCAAAGGCTGTTTGTGTCAACAAAATGTGTCTAGTAAAATAAATTTAAAGCACATGCAAGGAAAAATAAAAATGTGAAGTCATTACATTCAGTGAGAGACTCTTAACTGACGGTCAGATCTCTACCACTTCTCAAGGAGAGGTTCCTTCTGACTCCACAAACATTTTCAGTCAGTCTGGCAAACATGTGCAAATGTTTGGCTGTTTTGTTGAGGCATCTTTTTGTCCATGGAAGAAATGCTTCCATGCTGATGGCAGTGGAAATAGAATATCTGCATTTTTAAAGGACAAACAATAAATTTAAGCATGGGTGGCCTTAATCCTTAGTAGTTTTTCTTTGCTGCTGTAAAAAAAAAAAAAAAAGATAAAAAAAAGAAAAAAAAAAAGAAATCTAAATGGATACTCCTAAAGTCTTGCACTGAATTTAGAAAAATTATTTTTTGAACCTGTGGTGCGATTAACCCTAAACATCCTACATGAGCCATACATAGTAATCCCCTTAAAATTATTGTCTAGAGATGCTATTTTATTTATTTGTACCATAATTCTCAGTGCAGTCAAAGAGCAATTTATTTGAGCAGGAGTCCTGCTGGATGTTACTGTCTTCAGTAAATAGAGTAAAATGTATAGACTTAGCATAGCGTAGATAATCCCAATTTCATTCATGTTTAAAAAGTTTGTCCTTTAACTATCAACGGCATTTTAGATCTTTGTTTTTGAAACAGCAAAGCTTTTGGGAGTATATTTAGCACATATGACAAATGTTGCACTTGGAAACTCAGACAACAAAACTGGTTTCTCATGACAAATTTGTTGTCGCAGTAGGGGACAATCGTCTGTGTCTCTTACAATCAGGTCTTTACCTTAACTCTGCAACCGAATACTTGAAGTAGGATATAAACTAGGGGGAAATAGGGTCACAGATACAAAGCTGTATAGTTAGATATTTATATGTATGTGCCAATTTTGTCACAGGTGTTATTTTAGGGGCATTTTTGCTCCACTCATGTTGGTATGAGTATTGATCTAAACTTTTATCAGGGCCTAAAAGTTAGCCCCTAAAGAGGAAAATTTTGTCTAACATTGATTTTTTCTTTCTTGCTTTGGGTTTTGTTTCTTTTTTTTTGTCCTTTTCATTTCATGTGATATTCTATGATGTTTGGAGAAAATCTTTTCATATACTAAAATAGAATCTCGGGGTTTACAATAAACACTGTGATGTTGGGAAATATTTTATTTGAGCAATGTTTGGTAGATTTTTTTTCCCCCTCCTCTAAATGTAATGAAGCAAACCAACTTTTGCTTAACATTTAAGATAATGGTTATTATTTTAATGTGAGATCAGTCTTGTACTGCACATTCTTTCTTTCATTTAAATGTACAGTATGAATTTTGTATTTAATGAATTTTGTGTATCCAGTATGCACGTACCTGCACATTGACTTTCATTTGAAAGTGGGTTTCAATTTACTTTTTAAACAGTGTTTATGAAAAGACCTCAGATGTGTTGACACAAACTATATCCGCAATGTTTCTTTTGTGTGTGTAGGGTGACGTTTGAATGTGATGTTCTGCAGCAATGGGTCAGTATCCCCTATTTACCTTAGATCCTCATTTGATAGTGCTTCTTGTAATAATTTTTTCAAGTGAGTGGCATGTTCTGGATTGTGATATTGATATATGGTTAAGGACATTGATATGAAACTAAGGAATTCCTAGAAATTACCAGTGGGCATGTATTAGACAGTCATTGTAATTTAATGTCTTGTAGAAGTGTAAAGTACCAAGGTATTTAGAGTTCATAACATTGTTATCATGTGTATGGGAAGTATTTAGTGTTGATCAGCTTGTTTATTTTCATCAAATAAACTTTGTTTCTTTCTGAAATCAGTGTTGTGTCATTAAAAGCAGGTTTAATGACTGTAGGAAAATGTGTGAGAGATGTTTTCCACATGGTAAATCTATCACACTCGTTATTTCTCTAATTGCTACCATTCAAAGTAATTTATCTTCCTGTTGTTACTATCACATAAACTGTTTAAGAAAGCATAAAAAGGAAAATGTCTCGTAGGCCCCACTCCCAGAAACGCTTACAAGTAACTTCACTAAAGTGAGGAGCCATTTTCTGGATTGGGCTCTTAGAGAGCAATATGCTTTTGAGTGGGTTTCTAAAACATAATATTCTTGTGTGACCCTGTGTAATTGCATAGAAAATTACATTTTGTTTATGTACTTTACTGACCAAAAGCCATAAGGTGTGAAATTCTCTGCACAGTCAGCTCCTTTTTCAGCTGCCTGGTAAGTGGTTCCCCGTTTCCATTATGTTCACTTTTTTTAGAAAAGGAACTTTTGTTGACCAGGAATTTCTTACCTCATAGAACTCCCTGGACCAGCTCAGGGCACACACAGCAGGAGAATAAAAGGTAAGTAAGTATGCATTTTACTCAGCTTATTTAAAAACACACAGTCTCTTAGTTTTAAGCTCTATTTCTTTACCTATAAATTAGTTTGCTTCGTAAGAGAGTACTATGCACTAACATAGGATATTAAGTTTCACTTTTAACTACAGCTAAATATACATTTATTGTGTATTCTGCTTATGCCTACTTAGCTTTGAGCTGCAATGGTATAAATTGAGTAGCAGTAGCTTCTATCTTCCTTCCAGACCTGCACAATGATTCCGAGCAGCTTGTTCTGTGTTCAGTTGGTGTCTGCATTAGGGGGCTGCCCATCCCATTGGAGACACATTTTGAGTCTCTTTTCAGTATTGGGGTGTTTCCCCACATGGTGACAGGGACAGGACGTGCCAACGTGTCTTACTGAGGACCTAGAGGGGACCACAGTGGATTTGGGGAAACTGGCAAAGGCCCTTAAGCCCCATTTTCTGTAAGATGGTTTTCAGTAAGGATCTTTCCTCTGTAAAAAGTGGCTGTGAGGGCCCCAGGGGAGAGGCAGGACCAGCATGTTTGTGTCTGTGGGTGCCACAGGGGTGAGGAGCTCCCCAGAGGGCAACTCTGCATGCAGGAACATCTTGCCTAATGTTGAAGTTTGAGGTCATACAGTCAAGAGCTCCTCCAGCTCTGAGAGAGCCTGGTTAAGGATCAAGCTCTTCTGAGCTTGAGGTTTCCTCCTCAGAGAGCCTGTTTGTTCACTCCAGACTTGAGCCAGAGCAGCTCAAGGTTTGAGCAAGCAGAAGTATAAGCAGTGGGGGATGCTCAGGGGATGAAGCTGCGTCAGCTTGCATTTCAAGCCAACATGTCAGTTTAGACATATTTTGAGAGTCCGAAACAGCTCCATGCCAGCACGAGTTGGATAAAGCTGAACTCCAGCTGCATCCCAGGTTGTTCACACTGTGCTTGAGGTCCAGAATTTGGTCCTGGAAGAGCCTCACTAACCAACACACACTGGGTCCTGCCCCGTGCAGAAACCTGTCAGAAAGTACAGAACAGAGGGGCAAAGAAGGGCGTGGGTCACCTGTTGATACTGCTTCTCCAAACCGCAAAACTTCTAATAACCAAAGTATTAAATCATTCTAAATAAAGCCAAGTCAGCTCTAAATAAGTAATACATTTCCCAGTATGAAGTCAGTGGGAGCTGTGCATGTCGCCAGGGCATGATTTGACCCACAGATGAAAAGTACAGCTGATGGGGGGCTGCTGTGCAGATTTTCCTCCTGTGAGATTACAGTGATGTTATTTCATGCTTGTAACCTTCCAAATAAGATCTCTCTTTTTCAAATGCACCTTTTCAAACAAGAGGTGACCTCTGCCTTCATCAGGAATAGCCCAGGGCACATCGTTTCAGCTTTTGTGTGAGGCTGGAGGCACTGGTGCAGTAGAAGCCCACCCCTGATGGATGCAGTTGCAGAATCAAGGACTAATTTTGTTTGGGTTTGCATTCCTTCCACTCCTTACTCTTGAAAATTACTCTTCCTTCTGAATGAGACTGTTCTAACCCCAAATCTCCACAGATGCAGGGGAAGAGCAGGCACAATGCCAGTGCATCCTAAAGACAATGCATTGTATCCCTTTGAAACGTGCACTCGAATTTGTGTTACAGACAGTTGTCTATTCTCATGAAGCTGCAAGTCTCAGGACAAACAGAAGAACTTTGAACTCATCCAGTTTCAAATGGAGGCGAGTGTCCAACTTTAAAAAAGCTGTGCTTTTGGTCCTCACCCCAGCGAGGCCAGGAGACAGCAGATGTTCTGGCAGCTGCAGCTGCCGTGCACTCGGGGAGCTGGGGCTGGAGGAGAGCAGCCAAGCTCCCTCCAGATGGAGCAGACAGGGAAGAGGCGAGTGGGAGGCTGCACAAGGAAGTGAGATAGCTCCAGATAGCAGTGGACTGATGATATGTGGCTCCAGAGCACCTAACCAGCTTCGCAGAGGCTGCTCAAGAGAAATCAGCACCAATCCACAGCTAACCTGGGTTCAGTGAGAAGCCTTCTTGCCGTGGGAAAATCGATAGGGAGGAAATATCTGTGCAGAACACATGATAATGGAGCATGGTAACTACTTTTTATTTGAATGTAATTTTGACAAATGCATTACTCATACGTGAGTTATCCAGGGCTTGCCAAATATGTGGTTAAACAGTTATTATAGCAAATTACACCATCATCTAAACACCTCTGTTTTGGCTCTTAGTTGTCTCCTTTTGCAATGAGGTTGGTTTTTTTTTTCTTGATTACTGTTGTCTGATATTGCTGTCTTTACTGTTTTGGTTACCATAGAAATAAACAATGACACAAACAACAACATGCATACAAGTGAATAAGAGCATTTTCTGAATTTCACGAGGAGAACACCCCTGTTAATGAAGACCTCTATGGTTGCATAGTTCTTAACATAGTTCTCATGTCTATTGATTTGTGTCCTCATATGCATTTTATTATGGGCTTTATATTTCATTTTAAACTTCCAAAAATAAAGAAAAACAGCTGAAGTACATTTTTTTTTTTAATGGCCAGATTTTGGTTAGAGGTTAACACAGGCCAAAAGAGAATACAGATCTGCCCCCGAGCTCTTGCAGTTTTGTTTTGTTTTAATAAAAAGATCCTTATTACAATCCACAAAGGGTCACAAAAATGCAGCCATTACAGACCAGCCGTGTTCCTTGTGCAGCTCTCCTGCCCTCTGCACCTTCTCCAGGCTTAGATCAACCAAATGTGTGAAGGCAGGACTGTTGTCAGTCATGATAAGCATGTGCATTAAGGGGCTAATCCAAACTTTACTGAAGTGGAATGAAAGACCATTGATTAAAAGTAAATTTCTGATTGCAACCCACTTTCTTCTTTCTGAAGCAAATGTGTACATTTACAGGAGCATGGGGCCAAAGTGTTTCCTCTATATATCAAAATTTCAGCTAAATGTAAGTCAGATGAACAGATTGCCTGACTTTTTGAATGCTTTGTGATAAGAAAATACATCTTAGGTCTCATTACTGAAGTTCATTTACGATGGATTTTGTCTGTAGCTGTCCTGACTGTGTATCTAGGCCAGCACTCAACTCCTACCAACTCTTAACACAATCCTTCATTATGGTGTCTTTACATTATGATCACTTGTCTCATTGAATTTGTTATGATTTAATAAATATCATTCAGTCCATTGGTTAGTTTGCTGTTGCTAAAGGTAGATTTGCTATGGCCTAGAGGAGTAAAATGCATTTTATTTCAGACTCTGTTTTCTAAAACAAATTAAATTCTAAGCAATCTTGCAGCTGGGGTTACTACAGGAGAAAGAAGAGGCAAAACCCCCCACCAGAATTATTAACTCCCAGGACTGTCCACGTAGCCAGTTTCTAGAGGATTTGTTCCAATTCTGATGCCATTCACCATGTCAGAGTTGTTCTCTCTGAAGTTAAACAACCAGTCTCCGTATCTGAAAGCTGAAGGTTGTAAATCTCCCTTGTGAATGTTACCCATGACAGGGAAGGAAAGACTTGCATAATTACCACTTGTACTTCCTCAGAGAACATGAGCTCAAGTCTAAAGCAAGGGGTTTGGTCAATAAAACATCAGAGTCTGAAAACTACAGGAAAAGACCTGTCCAGCTCATAGGATAAGAATTTTTTTCTTGGTTAAAAGAAAATTAATATTTCAGAGGAAGCCTCTTCCTCAGACCTGATTATTTTGCAGATATTCTTAATTTTTCTTCAAGGTTACCATCAGTTAATGCAATTCACAGCTAAATTAACTGAAATGTCTTACAATCTTCCTTCTCTGTGAAGCATAGCAGACTGGATATAGTTATTCTGCTAAAATACAGAGAACCATTTACTAATCTGACTATAAATGTTATTATATTCAGTAGTGTCTGTGAAACAGGTTACCAGTTTAAAATCAGGAAGCAGGAGAAGCACCTTGTTCCCACGCTGCTGAAGTCAGAAGGAATTACTTTCAGTCCTTCTCCAGCGAGTGAGGGATATCAGTGCTTGGCATTTGGGGCTAGAACTGGCCAGATAGCTTATAGAAGAATACAACTACTCATGTGAGCAAATTTTTACAGGACTTAGAGCCTGAAATCAATTATAAATGCATTTGGGTTAATGTGAATGCTCGTGGTCATACTGGTACCTCTTCACAGCAATCCTTGTCCACATCTGTTCTCTACATAGCCCACAGGGAAAGGTTTGGGTTAAAATGTTTATGCATTGCTGCTGTTCTGTTTGCTCCTCTCCACTGCAGCCATAGGGGTGTACAGGACTGCTTTTCCTACTTCCTGCACTGCTTTGCACATTTTTTAGCTCTAAATTCCCTCACGCAGAAGTTCCATCTGCAGTCTTTGAAAACTTCTTCATGAAGGAACCCTGTGATTCTTCAGCTGCTTTGCCATCTTCTCTGGGGGTGCACAGAGAACTTGGCATGAGGTGGGAGGCACCTAAGGTAAGGATGTCTAGAATTAAACACATACTTCAGACTTGGATTACCCATGTGTCCTGTGAAGTATGAAGCGTCCTCCTTCCTTTGATTGCTGTGGGATTGGAATAATTGGAATATAATCAGCATCTCGCACAATGGAGACTGAAACACAAAAAACCTCAAGTACATTCCTTGATATATATTACCATCATCAGTGTCCCAAGGAATCAGGCAAACCAGGAAACATCAAAAAAGGTTGTTTAGAAATGTTTTTTCAGAATTCACCTGCCTAGTTTGGCTCAATTGTTTTTCCCTCTCAATTCTGAAATTCCAAGTACAAATTGTGATGCACACACAATCATTAAACTCTGAGGGATTAGTGAGAAATTGCATTGGAGGGGCATTTTCTGCAACTGGTTTGTGCGACCTTGCCACCAGAGCAAGTTTGGAGATTACTTACCAACACAGATACTGAACTGCAGTCTGAAAATAAAGTGAATGTATGTGAATTGAGTAATTTGTATGAAAGGCATGGTGCCTTGGTGTGTGATAGCCCAGTACTTCCAGGAAGGTCAAGCACCAGAGGAATGGGACAAATTTAAAAAAATCAGATGTTTTTATTTTTCTAAATTTCTTCCTATTTGCATATTCATTTCAAAGTCTCTGCCTTAGACCATGTTATAAACAAAATGGCAGTTGAAGAGATAGTTTTGATGTGATGCACATCCTACTTGCACCGCAGGAACGAAGATGAAATGGACACTTCTTTTGAGTGCCACATCTTAGTACAGTTTTGTAATTATGCTACACAGACAATATTAACAATTCTTATTAAATACAGGATATCATCTTGAAATGAATACCAGACTTTTAGGAAGGGCTTTGTAACAAACATTTCAAAAATCTGATTTTACTTTGAGTTAGCTTTCAAAATCCAGTCCAGATATATGTAAAGAATATAGAACGTAAATATATTTTCTAAAGTACTACAGTATGTGAAATTTATAAATTGTTACATGCTTTCCTAATGCAGCTGGGTGAAGCTTAGTCTCAGATCAGATAGAATCTTTTAGATAAATCATTTATGACTGGATGGCTTCTTATCCAAAAGTCAAATATGTGATCATTTACAGAGGTCACTGGCTGTATTCTGCTCTGTGTTCCATAATCAGCTGAAATAAACCCCAGAAGTCCCTCCTGAATGTATGCTCACAGGGTCACAGTATAATAAAATACTGCTCAAATTGTGTTTCAGACAAGGAATGCTTTCCCCAAAAGTGCTCTGGTCTCAGGGACAGGACTGTCAATATGCATTGCAGTGCAAATGGCAGGTATAAAGTCCAGCATTTGGAAGGGGAGTGCCCTGCCCACTTAGTGGCAAAAAGCCCTGCTGTGACACATATTTAACTATTTCAGTGACCTTTATAATGTATGTTCTATACTCTTTTTACAGCGTCAAGCTGGGACTTACAACTAAGGCACCTTTTTGACGCAGAGGAGAAGTACAAAGAAAATACTGAAAATCTTGGGAATACAAGCTGATGTTGTGGGATACTGAAGAAATGCTATCAGATTCTCTGGAAATATCCTCAGAATATCTTACCCATGATAATGCAACCCCCACAATAACTTCATACCACATTGTCAAAAAAAAAAAAAAAAAAAAAAGTTGTAGAAATACACCTAACTGATCATGAAAATGTAATAAATGTTCTGCATAAAACCTTACAGAAAGGAATGAGGTTTAGCTTTCCTCTGGAGTGCACTACAAGCAGCAGTGGATCAATCAGTACATCCACCTCTGTTCTGGGTAAGTTCCCCTGTAAGCCTCAGATAATCTGGAAGGAAGTGTTTTATGAAAATATTGGCAAAACAACTGACTAAATAAGGAAAAAATGCAAAATTGGCAACCTGTAATAAAGACTGTTAGATAAACTGAAGTGCAGTGACTATTATCAAGCAATTAAGTGGCTACTCCTGTAGCTGTTCCTTTGCTTGGCTGCTTTGTTGAAAGTGATATCATGGAGTCACCACTCTGCTTTGAATTATAGGTTATTACTGGCTGGGTGGAAGAAATGCTGCCACCAGGACAGGTGCCAGCAAGGCAGGGCTGGGCAATTACCATCACACTGGGCAGTAATGAGTACCTGTCACGCTCTCCCAGAAGCAAAAATACAGCTACTTGACGAAAATGCTTACAGTGTTCTGTACCATTATAAAGCACAGACGATCAGCTTCCATCCCCGTGGGACTGTCAGCTCCAGGAGCTGCTCTGATGGTGTTTCTCTGCCTTTGGATGAAGAAACAGAACAAGAGGAGTCACACACACAGACTATGGACTTTGACACCAGGAATAAGAGAGGTTGGAGGGCAGTGAAGGCCTTACTGCAGGAGCCCTCATCCACTATGTTGCCAGGTCCTGCCTGGAAGGACAGAGCACTTTTCACTGCTGTGGTCCTTGTTTCTTCCAAGATGTTTCTGTAAACATATTTTGTCAGGTCACTCCTCAAAAAGGGACACTCTACAGGCTCTAAAGAGCAGAAGAGAATGAGAGGTGGTTCATGTTAAACCGATTTCCAACTCATCAAGTTAATGATTTTAGCAGGAGAACCAAGTGCCACGTGCCCTTTTCACCTGTTCTGGATAGAACCTTAGTACATATTCCTCAGCCTGGTCCCATGTCTGTGCTGTCATTGTATCCTTGTGTTCTTCACTGTGGGCAAACATTCACGCTGTCAGTGCCATTTTCAAAAGTCTTCACGTTTTTTATTTCAATTGAGGAAAATGATGTAGCGCTAAAATAGTACCTTGAGCATGAAAAAATAAAGGCAATAATATCACCAGGGCAACAAGTCACAAGGTTTGCCTAATCAAATACTTAAAATGAAGAGTTCAAAACTCATCTCAACCTTATATATCTTTTAAAACAAGTTTTAAAATAATGCCATATGCTAAATAAACTGGAAGAATCAAGGTCAATTGACAGACTACCATGGAGCTTGAAAGATAGGGTTAAATTTGTCAGATAGGGTTACATTTATCAGATGTTTTGCTCATGGTGCCTAGATTAATAGCTATCTTCAGAATGATATTGGCTTTAAGCAGTCATGGACAAATATACATTGGCTTAGCTGTTATGACATCTCTTTAGTCCTAAAGAAATGATGAATTAGCTAAGTAGTCTTTAAGATAAGTGTCATATAGGGGCTAACCAAAATCCCTTCTCTCGCTCTTAAACACACTTTACTGATGACATGTGTGTGTACATATACTAAAGAAATCCTTAGAGATATTTCAGGTGAGAGCTTCAAACAACATCCACCTACATTCCTCCTTGAGCGGTACGGAATCTGAGGATCTAATATTGCTACAATTATAAACTCCAGCCTAAACTTCTAATCTTCTTGGAGGTAAGGAGTGTGTGGCTCCTATTCAGGAGTGGGTGTGGCCCCACACATGGTTGTGACCGTGTCGGGACTGGGTGTCAGACTGGTCCATGCTTACAGAAAGTCTGTGGAGCCCTTTCCTCTCTTCTCCTTCTCCCAGTTCATGGTCTGCTCATTTGCCGTCAGTAAAATCTCCCGAGAGTCCTTGTTACCTGCAGGTCATGAGTGTGGCACAGCGATCACACCAACACCATGAAAATATGCCAGAAGAAAACGGGATTTAAAAGCTTCCTAAGGTAGGAGTCCTACCTGCTAAGGTCCAGGGGGGTGTGTTAAAAGAGCAGAGATCCCAGCGTGATCCCTCACCTGTACAGCTCCTGCTGGGCCGCTCCTCCCGTGCTTTGCAGCTGCACTTGGGAACTGAAGCACAGCCCTGAGGCAGAGACCTGCATGCCAGAGCAGGACTGGCTGTTCCACGGGAGGGATGCAGATGGGCTGTGGAAAAGAGCCTTGTGCTGTCCTTTCCCCGCTGTGTCCCATGCTGACCCCTCTGCCATGTGCCACCTATTCTGCAGCTCTCAGAGCAGGAACCAGGACGCTGCGCTGGGCTGCAGTGAGTGTGACAGAACTCCCAGCCTGGTCATCTCTGGAAAATGAAGTCTCTGTGTGCCTTTGTGTGTGTGTACTGGGGAGAGTCATGTTCAGGGCACTCAGAAGAAACATGTAAGAGCCCTCCAGAGTTTATGGGAGGTGCCTTTGGCCTCAGTGAGAGAAGGAACTGGTAGCATTAGGAGAGGGTAAGTACTCTGTTGTTAAGGAGTGGTGGTGGGATTGTTTATTTTTCCTCCCATAAACGTTTTTTTTAAGGTCCTAATGGAAACAAAGCAAAGTATTATTCCTCTAAAAGCACTGTTCTTTAAGTAAACCAGACTCACTACTTGAAACATTCCAATGACATATGGTGGCAGCAGGGGGATGGCCGAGATGCGGATGGGTGAGGTATCACTGAGATAAGACCCACACACAGAGACAGAGGTACAAGGTGTGAGGAGAGGGACACGTGCCCCAGAGAGAAGCAGGACAGGGGACAAAACAGCACACTCTTCTAGGAGTGTAAATTTATCCCTCTGATAGTTACCTTCAACAACCTCACTATTCCAGAGATCAAACTAAAAAATGTCAGAACCCTACCACAGTCTAACTCCAGAGGTCCAGAGAGCTCTCCCATGTCCTGCTGGCTGTAGGGGAGTCATGTTTTCCTTGAACACCTTCAGACACCGTCAGACCTGGCACCTCCTTGAACACCTTCAGACACTGGCATCAGCACCTGCACCTCAGCTCACTGAGCTCAGTGTGCCAGAGCCAGGGCAGGGCACAAGCTGCTGCCCGTGGCACCAGTCTCCCAGAACAGCAATCACTGCTGTGGAGCACCAAATCACAGCCTTCCCTGCTCTTGTGAGAGGGCATTTTTTGACCATCCTCCACCTGGCTGACCTCATGGCAGTGGAGCCCCATGCTGCAATAGATGTGCAGCTTTCAGTTACTTTTTTTTTCTTTTGGTAAATTATTTTCTCATCTCTTTATTTTCCTCCATGACCCAGCACACGTGTGTTGTACCTGGGCTGTGGTTTCTGCAGTGGCACTTGGGTTTATTAGACCTCAGAAGAAGGGAATGAAAATAACCCACCTGTGTTTTTCACAGGAAAAATGAATCCACAGCTGTCTTTCTCCAGCTGATAATGCCGACGAATAGGGGCTATTTGCTATGCAGTTCATTACTAGTAATAACAAATTGGTAAACTTATCATCAATTTAAATATAAAGTGGTATCTATTTTTCTACAGGCTTTGCAGGTTTGTAGATTGGTGTATTCACCTGAATTTGTTACACTTCATTACCCTGTAAACTTTCCTCTCTTGCCTGCTGCCTCTTATTTGCATCTCACTGCATCTAAAATATGTCTTCATCTGGTAGAGATGAATGCTAATCTAGACTCTTATTTCTTCCTCTCTAGTGGTTTATTGCTGCTCCCAAATATTCTGGCTTCTTTCAACATCATGAATTTGAGATTTGAGAGATGGGAAAGGAACAGGGTGGGGGTACATCCATACATGGACACACATCCATACTTTTTGCTTTGTCTTTTAGTCTCTTAACTTGTCAAAGTCTGTTCAGAATTTAAGCAAGCTAGAAATACAAAATTATTGTCTAAAAAGAGAGTTTCCCATGCTATTTCTTGCCTCTGCTGGATGAGGATTAGGAAAATAACACTTACTGCACGATTTGGCATAAAATTATCATCTTTGGCATTTCTTTTGTAGTTTAGCCATCTTTTGGATGACAGGGTGGTCTGCAGAAAAAAAAAACAACAGCATGTTTTGGGAAAGAAAACAGCCTTAGGAAAGTACGTATGTGACTCAAGGCAGTTACATCTAAATCCCTAGGAGCTTAAATAAAGTCATCCCTGGCGTAGATGATCTGGTGGACAGAGTGCAGGTTACGTGTTCGAAGTAACATGACATCTTCGCTCTGTCAAATGAGTATTATGGTACAACCCTCACCTAAAAAAGCAGCGCCACTGTAATAATTCCAAACCAGCTGCATGTGGGCTGTGCCTCCACAATGGTTCAGTGGGATATGTGTCATAATTCCTACATTCTATACTCAAATTCCATAATGAGCTAAAAAGACATACAGGAAAACACCTCCTTTCCTTGCAAGTTCTGTTTCCCAAATGGGTCCTTCATGACAAAAACCCTGCCATTGGCCAAGGTGGAAAGATGTAAATCACACAGCATGACACGTTCCAATGAACACAGGCGTGCAAGGTTTTGATGTGACCACTCCTTTGTTAAAATGCATTACCCCACGAAAAACGGCAGAAACATATCGAAAAGACCAGAAATAGTTTACTTCTGTCCTACAGAGAATTGCAGAGCTGTAACAGACCTAAATCTCTAAAATCCTGTAGTGCTGCTTTTCGAGGTTCTGCTGTTTGGGCATTCAACGATATCGTCACACTTCTTATGACATTACTCTGAGAATTTATTTTTTTCTCCAGAAAACCCTTCGACGTTGGCAGTAAAGCCAGACAGATCAACTGTCTGGTTACCTTTAGAGCTCCATCACTAACAAACCTGGGAAACAAAACCTTGGGCAGCACGAATGCCTGCAACATTGTCAATACTTCTCCCTCCTGCCCCCTCTAGCTTCACCCAGCTGTTTTAAATAGTGAGGAGAAATTAAAATTCTTAAAGCCTTGCAGGATGTTTGGATTTCTGCCCTTTATTTCCACTTATATGTGCCATAGCTTGAAAATTTGCCCGTGATTTATAAATTCCCTGTTCAGTTCTCTTTTTAAAAGCAGCGACTAGGAATCCCGGCAAAGAAAATGATCTGGTGTTGGCTTCGCCCCTTGCCAAACTGCCGCTCGCAGCCCTGCCCGTGTGGATCGTCCCGGGCTTGGCGTTTTCTTGTGCCCGATGACATTATGCAATTACACGATGATAAACATCATTCGGGAATACAAATGTGAGAGGTAAACAGCTCGGGGCTCTTTATTAGTTTATTCCAGGAGATCTTTCTTGTTTTACTGCGCGGCTCCTCCCCCTTTTACAGTTTTCTGCTATTCTTTACTAATTCTAGTGATTTGAGAAATGACCTTTAACCTACGCAGTTTGCAGACTCCTAAAGGGGATAATTGAAATGCCACAGTAAACCAAAGGCAATAAAATATTATTTACTAGGCATAAAACTAAGGTTGGTCTTCTTAAAGGAACGAACAGCCCCCTTATTCCTTCCCCCTCCCCGGACCTGGTGCTACACCTAATTTATAAATTCCTCACCAGGCGTCCCGAGGAATGAACAGCAGCCCGGGCAGTGAGGATGCCTAATGGAAAGGTTCTTTGGATATTAGAGAGTAAAGAAACCTGCCGGCAGCGATGCTGCGGCCTCGGACCCCGCCGGGGCTCTCAGGTGTCGCAAAGTCCCGGGGCTGATCCCCTGCCCCCCGTGGGCCGAGGGGGCTCCGCGCCGCCCCGATGCGCTCCCGTTCCGCGCCGCCCGGCCCTGCCGCCGCTCCGCTCCCAGCGCCGCGCCCCTCTCGGCGGCCCCTGCAGCGCGACTCCTCCCGGGCGGGCTCGGGGGGAGCGGGGCGGAGGGGGGACCGTGGCGATCGGGGCCTGGCGGGGGCAGCTGGCCCGTTCGGCCGCCGCTGGTGCCGCCGGAGGCTGCGCTTACCTGGCGGGCAGCGCCCCGTCGGGGAGGACGGGCTCCTGGTTCGGGAGCAGGTGGGCAGCGGCAGCAGCTCGGGCCGGCCGGGATGTGCCTTTTCCCCCATCGGCCTCCTGAAGGGCTTTTATTTGCACTGGAATGGCTTTGAAGGAGTGAATGCATTTATTGATAGCGGAGCTGCTATCGCAGTCTGGTTGGATTTCCCAGGGCTGCTTTGATAATGTGCCCCCTCCCCCGCATCCCCCCGTGGATCCAGAGTTGCAGACGGATAAAGGGGAAATACTGCGGAGTTATGGAACGGCTAGGGAACGCTCCCATTTCCTGTGCTTGGGTGCACACGGAACGGGAGAGGTGCAATAAAAACCCGAGGGCTGCAGAGCGGGGAAAGAGCTCGGAGGTGCAAAGGATCCGCGAACCACCCCCCCTCCCCTGTAGCTCTTCATTGGGTCTTACTTGATTTAACCCAAACAGTTTTGTCAACAACTCGCCAGATTTACAGCGGCAAAAAGCCGCTGCAGAAGGAGGAACACGAGCCGTCGAGCTCGCTCGGTCACCCCTTTGGCGGGCGGCACACGCGGCCGCCTCCGCGCCTCGGAGCATGCGACAAGCAGGACCCGTCCCCGCGCCGCCCGGCAGGAATGCTGGGGCAGCCCCTCGGCGCGGCCATGTGCGCCGCACATTGTGTGCACATGTGTGCGAGGGGGAGCCCCGCGGGGCCGGCCCGGCAGAACCCGCGTGCGTAAATGGGTGTATATGTGTGTACGCGTGTGTATATACGCGTATATGGGTGTATATGTGCCCCCCTCCCGGCCCGGGACAGGCAGCCGGCGCTGCGGGAGGGGCCGTGCACCCCCGCACGCACCCCGCCGGCCGGGATGGGCGCACGGGGCACCGCTTTGCAGGAAGAGTTTGCGTTCACGGGGCCTCACTCCGAGCCTGACCAGCGAGAACGTCCCGGTGATGCGGGACTCAGCGGGGCGGACGGGACGGGAACGCGGATCGCCGGGCTCGCCGCCCGCCCCGGGGCTGCGCGGGGTCCCGCTCGCTGCCGTACAGCTTTAAAATCCAGCCCCGTCTGCAATAGGCCGGCCCTGAGCGCATGCGCTGCAGAGAAAGTTTTCCAGCTGCCGTTGGCTCTCTAAGTTTTTTTTCTTTTCCTTTTTTTTTTTTTCTTTCGCAGTTTTAAGCAGCGGGGTGAAGAGGAGCGAGGGAGAGACGCGGGGGGAGCGGGGCCGGCTGCAGCGGGCGGGGGCAGAGCCCCGCGGAGGAAGGGTCGGCTGCCGCGACGCCGCCTGCCCCGGCTTGCTCTCCCGGCTCTTCTCCCGCGTATCCCGCTCCCCGACGCTGGGCGCCTCTGGCACCGATGGATTGAGGGAGCCGCAGCTCCTGAAGCCCGGACTGCTCCCCTCCCCCTGCTCCTGCTCGCCTTGCAGGATCAGTCGCCCCGTAAGACAGACACACGCGTGCACAGCCCCCCTCCCCCTTCGTGCAGAAACTTTTTCTGTTTGGGCTTTTTCTTCTCAGTGTAAAATGGAGGGAGCCGGCCCCGGGATGGCTCTGCAGCGGCGGACCCCCGGCTCCGCACCGCCCAGCCTTTAAGCAAGCGAAGGGGGGCGGGCAGGGGGGAGCCCTGCACCCGCTCGGCTCCATCGTCCCCCTCGCGCGGGCCGGTCCGCGCCGAGCTGCGGAGGGGGCGGTCGGCGGCCCGAGCGCCGGCGGAGCCGGGTGGGAGCGCGGGGAGCCCCGCGGCGGCACCACCTGGGCTGGTGGGACGGATCGTCGCCCGCGGCGCTTTCGCTGCCGCTTGTGAAGATTTTTATTTGCTTCCGCACAATCACGCCCACGGGCGCTGTGTGCGTGTGTTGGGTTGGCTTTTTTTTTTTTTTTTTGGCTTTTTTTTTTGGTTTTTTTTTTTTTTTTCTTCTTTTTTTTTCTTGTGTTNTTTTTTTTTTTTTTTTACCTCCTTCTTCTTCTGCTGGTGGAAAGCCCTAATTACTGCGATTGCTGATGGACCTTGGAAAGAAGGCTGCACTGGTGCCCCGCTCCGCAGTCGGACACGCTCGGTTTGCGCCGGACAGGGCGGCCGCTCGCCCGCCGCCCCCCGCCAGCTCCGCGGGCCCCCGCGCTCCCCCGGCCGCGGCTCGGGACGATACCGCCCGGCTCCTGCGAGCCAGGATTTTACTTTCGTCTCGCCGTTTCTTCTCCTGCTCCGCTTGGATTACTTGGCTGCTCCCGCTCGGTGATCCCGCGCGATGGAGGTGAGTCCGCGCGGGGCGCGGGGGCTCCGCACCGCAGGGGTCGCGGGCGCGCAGGGTGGGCTGCGCTCGGCGGGGTGCGGGGCCCCGGCGCGGGGCGGCCTCTCCTCCCCTCCTCGGCTACCGCCGGGCGCTCCCACTTCTCTGCTTTCACCCACTGCGGAGAGCGCTACTCCCCACTTGGGAAAAGCTCTTGTATTCTCTGGTTTTCCTTCTCTTTTTAAATTTCCCCCGAAGAGAGGCTGCCCGCCGCAGGGACACTTGCTGGGCTCGCTCTGCCCGCCGCGTCCCGGTGCATCTTTCTGGCAGCGGCTCCTAACGCGAGTTTAAAGACATCTTTCCAAACTTCCCAAACTTTCCCGAGGAGGATCGCTATGGAGGAGCCCAACGTCGGCGCTAATGGTGGCCTGTACCTTTAAGGAGAGCTGGCTGGGGGCCAGCGGAGGACCCGCAGTCAGGCCCCCCCCCCTCCATTTAATTTTATTCTCAGTTTCTGGAGATTATCACTCTGCATCTGCAGCGGGTCCCGCCTGGGTCAGCGCGGAGGAGCGCGGCTCCTCGGGGTCCCCTTGGCGTTGCGAGGACTCCATGTTGGAAAGGCTGTTGGCTTTTTGTTGTTTGTTTGTTTTTAATTGTCAGTTGTATGGTAAATGGGCTGCGCTCGGAGGGTCACGGGGAGTTCAGCGGGGCCGAGGAGCGAGGCTGTCCCCGGGCGCCGAGGGAAGGACACGATGTGCCTTCACCCCCGGGAAAACACCCCCTCTGCGCCTCCGGTGGGGAGAGCTGGGCCGGGACCCGAGCAGTGCCTTTCCCTGCGAACGTGAGCCGTGGTCTCGCTCCTCCAAATGGCTGTGAAGGCGCAGCAGGGAGCAGGGGGCGGCCGGGGGGTCCCCGCGGAGCCGCTGCGCTTCCCGCGGTTTACAGCCCCCCGGAGCCGGGCTCTGGATGCCGCTTGCCCGCTGGTAGTGCTCCTAGAAAACCAGATGCCTTCGCAGGCTTTCCAGACACCCCGTGTAAAACAGGATCAGAGGCGATCCCGCGGTGCAGGATCTGTAAAAGCCTCTCTTTTCATCTCGGCAAGGAGCGCGGGCTCCGCATGGGGTGCGTTAAATACCAAAACCCAGTCTCCGCGGCCCTACAAAGTTGAACACGGTGCCTCACACTCCCGATCTCCAGCGCTCCGTGCCGCTGGGCAGTCTGCCTTTTTTTTTATTTTATTTTTTTAATTTTTTTTTTACTGTTGGCTTTTTTTGTGTGTGTGTGTTGTTTCTGGTGGCACCTTGTCAGCTGCTGCGTGCAGAAGGGCCGGGCTGGAGGGGCCGGGCCCGTCCGCGGCGCCGGACGCAGGTGCCTCCTCCGCCTCGCCGCTCGGCGCAGTGTCCGCAGCCGAGGAGGGCGATGGCAGCGGGGATGGGGCGCGGGAGGTGCCGTCGGAAGGGCAGAGTCGCCCGGCCCCGCCGCCTCCCGCGGCTGCGGCGAGCGCGGCTGCCCCCTGTTGGGAGCGGCCCGCCACCGCTCCCCGGGGCGCCGCGACGGGGCTGGGGGCTCCGGCGCAGCGACGGCCAAGCTCGGCGGGGCACCCGGGCTCTTGAACGGGGCAGTGGCCTTTGGCCCCGCCGACCGGGTCTTGCAGCGGGGCAGCGCCCCACTCCCGGCTCTGTCCCGGTCACCGGCTCCCTCCGCGGCCGCCCGCCCCACCGGGGCAGCTCAGCGTGCCCGGGCTGACTGCTGGCCCGGGAGGCTGCACAGCTGTTGGCATCCGGCATGGGCACCGCCGTCTCCAACCTCCTCCGGGCTCAGGCAGTTTCATGGCGCTTCTTTGTTACTGTCATTAATTTACGAAGTAACAGAGGAAAAGAGCCCAGCGCGTTGTGCGCTGTTAGGTGTCGCGGCTTGCCCCGCGTACACCTCGCTTCGCCTCGTCCCTCGCTCACTACGCCCTCGGCGTTCGCACCTTTGCCGGGACTGAGCCCCTCTGAGGCGGGCGGGCTCTTTCTGCTGCAGGAGACCGACCCCCATTTACCCACCCCCAGCAGTGGGGAGCTGGGGGGGCTCAGCTCCCCCGAGCAGGGGATGTTTAACCCGCACGGCGCGGGGAGGCTTCGCCCCCGGGCTGCAGCCCCGGCGCGGTGTCGGGGAGCGGCGCTTGGGGGTCCCCACGCTGCGGCAGCTTCCCTGCGTGTGCCCGGGCAGGTTCCGTGTC
This sequence comes from Gymnorhina tibicen, assembly GCA_013399875.1. Lineage (NCBI taxonomy): Eukaryota > Metazoa > Chordata > Aves > Passeriformes > Artamidae > Gymnorhina > Gymnorhina tibicen. The sequence goes on along the minus strand of VXAZ01007117.1, from coordinate 253,645 downwards.
CGGCCCCGCTGCCAGTGCTCCGCTCCTCCCGGCCCTTCGCAAACAGAAATAAATTAGAATTAAGAACACCTTCAATTCAGCGTTAAGGGCCTTCGGAGAATGAATAGGGAATAGGGAGCCCCCAAGTGTCGAAATGTCCTTTTTTTTTTTTTTTTTTTTTTTTTCTTTTTTTTTTTTTTTTTTTTCCCTTCCGAGGGGAGGGGAAATAAACCCCGGGAATGGCTCTGGGGAGCGAGTGAGAGAGTCCCGTGTGAGGACCAGACGGTGATCGCGGGACCTGTCGGGGGAAGCGTTTGACTTCCAAGACGGCAGCCCGGTTGTTGCAGGGTCCGGGTCGGGACGCGGAGCCGCTCCTTGTCGCTCCTGGTACCTCCCCGGGACGGTACCGGCCCTGGGGCTGCCGTCGGGGCAGTCACCGCGGTGCCAGCGCGGAGCTCGGGGCTGCCTCGGCGATCGCGGAGGGCGGGAGCCCCGCGGCTGCGCCGGGGTGTTTTAGGGG